>VFFE01007195.1:1290095-1369002 GCA_008921705.1 Burhinus oedicnemus
GGGCCTGTGGGGAGGGCGGGGCGGTAGTTGCAGGGGGCGGGGTCTGCAGGGAGGGCGGGGCGATGTGTGTGGGGCAGTGGTGTGGGGCTGGCCTTGGGCCTGGGCTGGGCTTTGGCCTGTGCTGGACTTTGGCCTTGGCCTTGGCCTTGGCCCTGGCCCTGGGGCCTGGGCCTGGCCCTGGCCATGGGTTGGGCCGGGGGCTTCGCCCAGGCTGGGCCCTTGTTGGGCAGAGGGAAGGGTAGAAAGGGCTGCCCCTTCCCTATAGACTGAGGCAGCCATTTCCACAGCAAAAGTCAAAGGACTTTCAGCCTGCCTGCCCTGAGGCCAAGCAGAACCTCAGAGGTGTTCCTCGCCCGGTGCCCAGGCACGTAGCATCCAACATCCGAGGGGAAAGGGGAAGAAACGTGCTTTTCCAGGCACTTATGCAGGGAAGAACTATCATCCCTCAACACCTGCAATGTTCAGCTGATGTTCTGAATGCTAATTTGTGATTATCCTTTGCTTAATGTCTGTCCTTTCAACCGTTATGGATTGAAATGATTTTACTACAATGTTTGGCTTAATGACCTTCTGCAGCAGTGGACTGAACTGAATGAGATGTTTTATAAAGTGATTTTGTTAATTTGCCTTAAAGTTCTCTGTTATTAAGTCAATAAGTTGCTATTCCTCTTGCACTTCAGCAGTGTTTGTATCATTTTTATAGCTTAATGGCAGGCAAAAGGTAGCTCCTATCAACAAAGGATGCACCAACCGATGTTTTGCCACCTTGCGTGCTCACTGTAAGGCCCCCTTTCCACAACTGGTGTTCACTGGTGAATAGCATCCTAGACTATGGTATGTCAGACCTCCAAAACTAGAGAGACTTGGGCCTGATCAATATTTGGATGAGCTACCTCGTTAGGTACTGCGGAAAGTGCTGCTGGTGATTCATTCAGTGGCATTCGTCTGTCTATGAGTCAGGGCTGAACAAATGCCACTGCACAGCATTTGTGGCATTATCCAGGGGCATAAAACCAGAGATGTTTGCCAACTGCAGCTGTTAGGAAATCACCGATTTTCCTACCTTATGCCAGTTTCAATATGGGTTTCCAGAATTACCCAGCAGTTTTGGTGGAATATAGCAAAGGGTTTCCACAGTTGCTTTTGTCAGGCACCACTCTTTGGTGGTGGTGGGGCCAGGAACAGCAGTGGCGGTGGTGGCCATGGGCATCCTTTGTAGGCAGCCACAGATCCTGGCTTTGTGTCAGACCACACGGTTTTGAATTGGTGCATGCAGCACCAATTGTACGTGCCCCACTGCCTGAGAGCCCTGGGAGAGAGCATCCCTCACGCCTTCTCCTGGCTTCCCAGGGGTGCTGCTCCCTCATTTCCTTTGCAGGTGAAATTAAGAAATCTGTGCGATGTTTTGGGTGTATGGGTGCAGACATACGGGTGGGACAAGGAGAAGCTGAGAGTGTTTTGAACTCTTCTCCCCATCCAAACACTGGTCCTGGTGGTATGTATTTGCATTGCATGACACAGTTATTTGTCTGCTTCCTTCCTTTTTACATCATAGATACAGAAATCTGTGTGTATAAAATTCCATTTTCTTCTGGAAGACCTATTAAAGTCACCTGAAAATCATTCCGGGTAATATTAAAAGTGGGTGGAAGGCATGGGAGAACCAATATAGTGACCTCCTTATCTCTTTTTAGTGACTCGTGCATAAATGGACTTTTCTAAAACAAAACTAAATTAGATTGGGATTATTTACCAGTCTAAATTGTCTATACAGATTTCAGCTACTTCTAGGTGATTGACCAAATGCTCTTGCTTTCATCCATTGCAGAATTCCCAGGAGGACCCATGGAGACAGGATTTCTTTACAATATCATACCACATAGACATCCAAGTGCTAATGATGAACATTTACAGAATTGATGTTGTAGCTAAAGCCAGTAGAGGAGAGGAGATAAATTCAGCAGGGGAACGTTTTCAAGAGTACCCTCTTACGATACAGTCTTGGCTTTATAGTAATGTCCCCCTTCTGTGGCTCTCATTTCTTCAGTCAAATAAAGGTACTGTCTCCAGACAACTGTGAAGAATTGGTGTTATAACAGTCATTATTTCATGTTTGCATTAAGTTGTATTTACTCAGCAAAATATGTAGGAATGTAGCACCTGACATCACAATTGGGCAACTCATGCTAATTTTAAAATCTATGTCACTTGATCCAGTTGTCCAGTTCTTTCCATTCTTGCAGGAAAGGGGGAGAACCTCCACTTCTAAAGTTAAAATAACATGGCTTAAGTTGGAGGGTTCAGTAAGTCTTCTGTGCACAGTACCCCCCTCCATAGTGAGTGACCTGTCTTTACACCTCCAATCAAATTTGTAGGTCACCTATAGTACCTGTACCAGAAGGGAAAATGGTGACTACTCTTGGTAGTGGCAGCTCTGCTGTTGTCACATGGAGCTCCTTGAGCCTGCAAAGGCAGTAGTTGCCAAATGCAGATCAGCAGACTCACAGTCAAACTTTACAGCATCTTGGGTACCACCAACAAACAGGTTTATCATCCAAACTTCCGTTGAAAACTCTAATAGGAACATTTACCATGGTCTCATGGACCGTAAGGGCAGCAGATCGGACTATAGACTATGAAAGCCATGAGGTCAGTAGCACTGCTGTCTTCTACCAGAAAAGTAGCATGTGTGTAATACAAAACAAAGAAATACAGCCAGCGTTTATTTTCTGAAACAGGTAACTAATGCATGAATATAGCTCCCCTAAAATAAACAAGCTATAAGATGATAGCAGCTTTATAAGGTGAGTGGGGTTTAATTTTGATGTATTGGTAAAAAATTGCATAAAACTTATTATCACAAAATTGAGTTACTGATTCTTTTATGTCATCTTACGTATGCTGCATAACACTCATCGTATTTGTCCAGATAGCTTTCAAAGATGCTGCTGATCAATATAAATTATTTGCTGGTTTCTGATTTGTATGAAAGGATTTGAACTGTAAAAATCCCACTTTAATATCAGAATGATGTATCAAAATCAAAGTTTGATGAGAACTGTTTAATGCTAGGCATGATTCATTTCAATGGTAAAATACATGTTTGTAGGGAAAAAGGAGTCTGAGATTTAATTGGTATGATCAGCTGTGTTTTTACATAATTTGGCAAACTAGTAGAATTCAAAACACGTTGAGCAATGGCATATAATAAAATGTTTATCTTGTCTATAACTGGTTTTTGATGCTTGTTAAAGAATAAATATTGTATGATATATTTTACCTTACTTTTGTCAAAATGCTGATGGACACCTTAAAAAGACACAAATCCACGGGTCTTTGGCTTCTTTACCTGCTTTTCAGGACATGGATGATGAAGTAAGTCATTCTCTGACAGGATTAAACCAGCTGAAATTTTAGAATGATGGTACCAAAATGAATGTGAGGATTAAATGGATAAAAATGCTAATCCAGTCAGAAACAACAAAATTCAACCATTCAACCCTTGCATTACAGAAGTAACTCTAACACAGTATCAAGAATTTGCGGGAAGTTGCAGTTTGTTAAATTCAGAGGATAGCTGGAATTGGCCATTTCCCAGCTTGCTGATTCATCTCATTTTTTGGAAGAAATTCCACTGATTTCAATGGGATTACTTAGAGAATTGAGTGTTGCCTAACAAGAACAGGTATGGCAGATAGTTTGCTTAAGATGTTCAGGTGCTAAATCAAACCAAACTCTATGAGAAAAAATTAATTAGTCAAAAATTTTCAAACTTGGTTCCAAGATTTAGACTTTGAAAACATTAGCTGGAGCCTGGCTGACAGCGCAGTCTAATTGTGTGGCATTTAGTTTCTGATATGTTTATTTGCCAACCAGAAAGTCAGGGATTACATGCACAGGAAGAGGAACTACACAGTTTAGACCCCAGGTTCATTTGTCTCACTTTATTAAAATGGAAAAATATATATATGGCACAAACCTACTCATTATAATATTACTTTTAAAACTCAAGTCAAAAACCCTACATACAAACGGTGAAAAATTCCAGTCAATGATGTTCACCTTGGCATTCTTGAAACTGATCATTTTGTACTTTGTAAATCTTTACTTGTGGAAAACAGCCCCTAGTTGAACAGTGATTTCCCCATCATGAATTAAAGGTACAGTTTCATATTGTCTACTGCCTTGAAATGATACTTAAAGCAGTGGTTGTAGACACCAACAAAGCAGTATTTATTGACCTCATCACTTTTAAAAAACACTGATGTTTGTTTTGGCTTTGTGAGCTGAGATATTTCTGAACTGTCTTTAGCGACCTCCTCCAACAGTTGGCTTGCGATAGATAAATCTGAATAATCAGTCAGCCCTGGTTGTAACCAGAATGTTTACCAGAAGCATACTTTGAATTTGTGCTTCTGCTTGGAGTTGGTTTGAAATAATTTTGTAGCCTTCCTTTTCAAACCATGGTGAAAAGTTAGATGTTAAAAGTTCAATTGTATGGAAGCAGAAAGACTTACAAAATTCATGTGCAGATTATAAGTGGCTAGGTTACCAGTCTGTATTTAGAAGCTTTTTCCTTCTTGAATATTCAGTAATTTCATACCCAAGTTTAGATTTTTCCAGATTTGCTCTCAGGATAAATGGTAGATTTCATCTGATGGATCACTTGAGTGTTAAGTGTGAATTTTCTGGAAGATCGGCTTTCTTTTGGCGAAAGAGCTGTACCTGGCAGAGTTTAGGATGGGCTGACCGTGTTTAGGACTTTTTGACTGAGTTGAGTAGCAAGGAAGTTACCTTTCCCATTTCAGCAGCTCTGCCTCTAACTTTAGTAATTTTAAGACGCACAAGATTTCCATTATCTCATCGTGAAATGCTGGGTTTGGGGTTTCTGCTGTGACTCTTTGTTTCCAGCCGTTTGAAACACCAGGCTCATGTTGTGCTTGCAAACAAAGAAGTTGAAGAAAGTTTTCATCAACCTGTTCACATAAGGGTGTATTTCAAGCTTGTTCAGTAAAAAGGCTTCGCACTGCAAGTCCTTGTCTGGCAAGATAACAGCCTGAGTTCAGTGTGCTCATGGAATACTAATTAGTCTCTTCATTCTGATTTTCCTGTTTTCTTCTTTTTCTTTTTTTTTTTTTCCAAGAAAACTGACTATTTAGCATGTCACCAACATGCTCTGTGGTTTTCTGGAAGAATTTAACTGCTTCATGGTGGCTTGGAGAAAGCTGGTTCCTCTCATATTTATTTCAAGTCTTTTTCTTCCAAATGAAGTATCCAGACGGTGTGAAAGCATCATCTGTGTGTTTAGACAAATGCTGTTTGCACCTAAAAGCTCTGTGACACTGGAAATCAAGTATACTTCACTAGCTTCAGAATAATGGAGCCATTGAAAAATCTTCAAACCAGGATGAGCACAAAGAACAGTCTTGTTTTCTGAAGTTCCGTGCAAGGAAAAAGCTCAAGTCATGGTTGATGAGGTGTCTCAGAAATGTTAACAGTGTCAAGCAACTGGCAATTGGTTCCTGTGGCAGGAAATAGCAAAGGCAGCTCACTGCTACAAGCAGTAGAAGCTGGCCTTATTGTTGTTGGAATTGTAGTTTCCTCCTTTTTAATCATCATGTGTTGTAAGTGAATTTGTTATAGCCCCTGGAGAATACATATTTTGCTTTTGTGTGGTCACTGCTCGTTTGGTAAGAATGGTACTGGCTAATGTACACACAACTCTTGAGCAAACTGAAATATTTTGCTGGTCACTTGGTTTATGCAATCAAATTTGTTGCAGAAAAGTTTGGAACATGGCAGGATGAAGAAGGGGAATAGCCTATGCCATGAAGGGCTATTAAAAACAAAGACATCACCTCTGGCTTAGGAATCTCTGAGCCACAAATTGCTAAGGGCTGGGAAAATATTGGGGAGAAGTATTACTGTGCAGTTGCCCATTGCATTGCTGTTGGCCATTGTTGGAGACAGGATGCCGGGCTTTTACAAAGAACTGCTCTTTGGTCTGACCCACTATGCCTGTTTTCATCTACATCTGCTTTTATATTTTGTCTGTGAAAAAAAAAAAGTAATGAAGAATAGGCTATGAAGAAATTAAATTATGTTGTGTTAATCTGTAAGGAAAAACTACCCCTTTGCAATCAAAGGCCCCAGCCAAGGTTTTGTCCAGTTCTGTATGTTGATATAGTTGGTGATGAACATTAGTATATGGGAGGCATGAGCAGAAAACCTAAGTACCTGCTATGGTCTTAGATTCTTGCCAGGAAAAATTGCTCAATGAAGTGAAATCCTTTTGTTTTCCTTGAAGCACCTCTTTGGTTCTAGCTGATTCTGGTTTAACACAGAAAAATATTTAATTCTGCTTTAATTTTCTCCCAAGTAACCTGTAATCTTTCCATGCACTTCAAGGAGGCACAGTAGGTAGTTAAACCTTGTGTGTGGCTGATTCTGCATACTACTGCAGATACTTCTGTGCAAGCCAGGAGACTCCACTGACTATAGAAGTAAGCAGCTTCTGTTTATTTTTGCATGTTCATACAAACAAATATACAACTGACAAGCACTCTCTAATAAAGTATTAAAAATAAGAAACAAAAAGGAATAAAACCAAATAGTCTGAACTTCTATTTGATATTTTTTAACTCAAAGTGTTCTTTGAATCCAAGCAATGGGTATGTTCAGTGATCATAACTCAAGCAAATTTCTTGTACGCTGACCTTCCAAACGATAGCAGCCTTACATTTCTTGGAAGGACCTATCTTTGGAAACGAGGGTCACACGGCTTGAAATGTTGCTGATGGTGTAAAAAGAGAAAATTATTTCTTCTGCATGGTCTTTGGTCTTCTAGGAATCATTTCCTGTTTGTTCCAGGGTAGAAGAGCACCACTCCAAAGGCCCCAGCAAGTCAGAAGAGTCCAGGGACACAATCTACGTAGTCAACATGACCCTCTTGCCTCAGCAGACAGCCCTTAAGCTCTTTGGGAAGTTCCACCACTCTGTCACCCCGGATTGTGCAAGAAACACCTGTCCATGTTTGCAGATCAGATTCTCTTTTGGAAAGATGAAATCTGGGATGTAGCAGAGCTCTCTGTGGGCAAAGCTGTGTTTTGAAACTTTTGGCTGAGAAACAAGGCATCAAACGCACAAGAAAGCAATTAGCTTTTACACATTTTCTTCATGACTTTTCTTTCTATGGTAAGTACTTCAATATTCTGAGTGTTTATTAAAATATGAACATAGGAACTTCAGAACTATAGGAACTTCATCATTATTATAATGCTTCTTAAGTAATCCCATACCCCTCCCTCTGGTTTTCATAATCTTTTAAGTTTAAGGTTTAAGTGTAAGTCTGTGTTCTTCATACCAGTTACTGATGTGGAGCATCAATGTCACACTTAAAATGAAAAAAAGATAGTTTGCTTCAGACCTCTTTTCATGTAGTGTTTTGGGTTTTCATCTTGCTGAGGGTATTAAAGCATGGTACTTACTACAGAAACATTATTCTGGAGTGAACAATTCCTTTTATGCAAAATTTGAGATGTCTGGGGAAATGTTAATTTTGGATTTCATGGTAAAAGGCATGAGATTTATGTGGTTTTTCCCCATTTCAGATTCTAGTCACAGTGTGGCCTATCACTGAAGACTTGGTTAACTCTTTCTCCTCTTTTCTTCCAGGATATTGGGTCTTCAGTCTCAGATCAGTTGCAGATCCTTCCATTTTGGTATCATTTTTTGTACCTTTGGTTTAGACACTATTCTTATGTTTTATTTTCAGTGCAGTGCAGCCCACCTAATTTTTTTTTTTCCCATTCCATGGTTTTTTCTTCTCTCTCTCTTTAAATGACAATGGATAAAGACCAAGTCCGCCCAAGTTGGCTAGTGTCAGACATAAAAGTCTCTCACAATCTTTCTTTCCACTGGCACTTACTGACTGAAGATATAGAATGATGCAATGTATAAATCTTTTTTTGTTGCCTTCTGTATATCTAGGGATTCAGCTCTTCTGAGATTTTACTTGTTCTACTCTCCAACTTAAGATTATTTTCTGTAATTTCTTTCTGCTGCTGCCACAGTGGCATGTTCATTAATCACTCCAACCCAAGGTGCTTGAAAGAAATCGTCTTTATCTGGTGACACAGTTCCAACAGCTTTTGCCTAACAGAACATGTGCTTTTACAGAGCTCCTCCCCTGGATATTTTTGTGTGTCTGGACAGTGAGCCCACTGAAAGGTATAACTGACTGCTACAGGGAGAACAGTTTGGCTGCAAGATAAGGAAAGCAGTCTAGACGGATCTGTCTCAGCACACAGGATAAGATTATTTTGCCTATCTAAAGTTATGTTCCAATCATTTAGTGCATGTTTATATTTTTAGTGATGACATCCTACTTCTTCAAGGATTTTTATGAGAAGCAATCAGACTCCTCCAGCCTCACAACCTCCTACAAATCATGGTTTGTTTGGGATTTTCGGTCTTGTTCTCAGGGCTGCTGGCCTCACTTAAGACATTTCCTTTCGGTGGAGGAAGAATTTCCATATTGCCGCTAAAGAATTTTAATGTGCAATAGCTGAAGAATTTATGTTTATTTTAGTATCAGGTGTTTTGACATTTCAGGCTGCAGGGGCATTTGATGCAAGGTGTGTGTCAAAAAGAAGTGGGGCTACATCAGGAATGCTAAAGGCTAACGTGGACCGTGTTATAATACTACATTGTTGCAGAATCAATCAGTGCCTCTTGGGATAACCCCCAAATACCTGCGAGACTAGACTTGTGGGCTGTTAGACAGAGAACCTGCAATATAGTCCTACACACACCTCTTAGACCACTTTTTCACTTTTCTAGGCACATTTTTGTTGCCTGCAGATAGTCTGTCAAGGAGTCTTATGTTAGTGGAAGGGGAGACTATGACCAGCGGCATTTTAGAAAAGCTTGTTGGAAAGTGATGTAGCTGGAGTCACCACGTTGAACTCTGATCATCTCTGAAATAAGAATACAGCAGAAAAAGGTTTAGGGAAAGCAATAAAAATAGGCTGCTGTGTGAGGCAGACAGAAAGGTCAGGCTATTAGATGCTGTGAAGAAACAAACAAGGGATGATACAGTAGGTATATGCAAAATTTTCCTCAGGTTCTGCAAAAGCATGAGCTCAAGGGAGTTCCCAGTGAGGTTAAAATGGCAATATAGCTCAAACTGATTAAATGTCTCTCCAAAAAGCACACAGACTTTCAGAATTCATTACTCAGGCAAAAGTTTTAGGAGGAGTCGAGTAAGAATTTCAAATGCTACCTTAAATAGAAAATAACATGGAAGAGGTTATAAAACTTCATGTTCCAGGATGAAAGTCAGCCACTTCCTATTTAGGGTCAGGAAGACACTTCCCCTGGAGGCACACTATTAAGGATTGTGCATTACAGGATTTTTTAGCTTTATATCTCAATCCAGATACTGTCAGCGACAGTGTTTCAATAGATGAACCACTGTTTGGTAACTCTTGGTCTATTCTGTTCTAAATTTAAACCCCCTTTTCAGATGTCTCAGACCACGCTGCCTTAAAATTATTATATTTTCTTTGTCATACACAAGCATAAAAAAAAAAGAGGAAATAATTTCCCTGCTGATCTGAATACGTATCTACTAACTTGTTTAATTAGAGTTGTGTGTGTAGAGGAGACAGTTTTCTGGTACTTTCTTTTCCTAAAATACTGTAGGCTAAATTCTGTCCACCCTGGGTAACGAAAGCCAAATTGAAGCAATGGTCCCTAATTTAGTACCAGTGTGTTTGTACACTGAGAGCAATAAAACACTCCTACGTTTTTGCTATGGGACTTATCGTGAGTGAGCAAGCTGCTAGTTAATGGTAATGGCGTTACTGACTCACCTTCCTGTCCGCCCTGACTTGGGGAGATAGAAAGTGGATGGGCCGTTGTCAGAATGGACAACTGCAAGCGAACGCCTCCTGATAACCCACTAACGGGGCATCGAGAAGTCATCAGTGCAGAAAGCGGAAAAATGCAATTAATCCTCTAAATATGAGAAAATCTGCTGTCATTTTCCACAAAATAACCTCAATCGACTGAAAATTGCTTCAGCCAGTTTTTTTAAGCAGTAAAATATTAAGTAAGTGCAGTCTTTCAGAGATACTAATTTCTGATCTGCTTTAAAGGGTAAATATGAAGGCTACGTTGTGTGCCCTCCCTGAAATACTTGGAAGGAAGAGTCTTCTTCACAAGGAAAGCATCCTCTTTTCCTTGATCCTCTACACCAGATGATCTCTGTTTGCCATCACTATGTTAGCAGTGACACACACATTTTGGGCTGTATGGCAAAGCTCAAGTCATGAAAGTTGAGGTATGTGGTACAGAAAAAGGCTTTGGTATACCAATAAAGCTGTATCTCTGGGTGGTAAAAGTATATGGGATTTTATCTCTTATTTTATTAAGTAGATTAATGACAGGGTTGTAGCTATCACCCCACGGTTAAATCACAGGAGTCTTACTTATTTTTCACTCTGTTGCTCAGTCCTCTCCATAGTTAAACCTCGCTCTCAGAGTGAATTTATTTTCCACGTGGAACATTAAAATGAGCTCTCCTGAACCATTATGCTACTTGGAGAAGTGGCATCTATTTAAAAATATAGATATATTCCTATGGGTTTATGCAGTCAATAACTTAAAATAGCCTGTGTTTACCACAGCACAGCTATCATGGACTTAGTCATTCCCACAGAGGGTCTTTGTTAGGTTTGAAAAATACCAATTTTGAAATCAAAGGGTCTGGTTCTTATTTACACGACTATGCCAAGAAGCCTTATAGTGGTTGCAAATGACATTGCACAGACCTCCTGGTCTCAAGTGCTGAGGCATGAGACTTTCACAGCATCGCCCTGCTCAGACTTCCCACAGCGTATGGCCCTTCTTCTGGCCCAGCCACAGCAGAGCCCTGTGGTCCATTCCCCAGGGTGCTGGGTGGAGCCTGCCCATGGTCTATGGGCGCTTTTATGAAATATTCCAGCTAGTTTCTCCTGATAGTGCCATGTGAATTTCTTTACGTTCTTAATATTGTCTCATGTCCGTGTTATTATCTGATTGATTTTTTTTTTGATGTGCCTGGCTATGTCGTGATTTCCTATGTGTATGTGCATTTGCATTACTTCATCACTCAAAATGGTGAATAAAGTTACCTTTTTTCACACTCAGAGAAGAAGTTGCTTACCTGGTTTGTATGCGTTGGGTTCCTACTCATTTCCAAGCAATGTCTCTTCAGTGTGGAGTAGCACTTCTTCAAAAAGTGTTGAGCCAGGTCATTAGCTGTAACAGGAATTTTCATTTCTCAGTGGGGGTGTTCACTGCTCCAGCCATAACTTAAGAGTAGAGATTCCTCTAATCTGCAGCCCTCTGGAGCATCCTGTAGTTCTGATATCTGCTTAGGACTACTTGAGATTAGCAAATTCTAAGAAGAGCATAGATATCATTAACAAATATTTTTAGGTCATTTGCCCACATGTTAACATGACATTTTGTTGTGGACTGCTGCCTGCTTCTATCCCAGCATTTGCCACCTGACTGCTGGTATATCAAGATACTCTCGAAAAATGCCTGTTTTCTCACTGACTTTAAAGGGGACTTAGAATGACTGGCTGATGTGTAGAACAGCAGTCAAATGATTTGCAGTCAGATGAATTACAATTGAAATGGCGTCATAACTGGACCCTATGAAGGGTCCACACAGGGACCACAAAACCTGCCTGCACTTGGTGGTCTTCTTCCTCTTCTTTGGAGGATGTAAACACGCACCAATATTGCTGGAGACCAAAAGAAAACTTTTGATTTCATGTATTAGGTATTCCTTGTTATAAAAAAATAAATTTCATAGGATAAATGATTTAATCTGGCTTTCAGCTTACTATCTGTTTATATAGTGACAATTTCCGTCTCCACTATATTGTCTTTCAGCTATAATATTTTCTTCACTTTGCAGCCAACTTATTGAAGTCATTTGCCACAGAAGGTTTTGAAACATATTATTTATGGCTCCAGTCTATCACCCTCAGACAATATTCTGAGATGATGTAATACAGCTGTGCACAGCATTTCTGTATTTTTCTATGTTTTGTTAGTTTTTTCTATACTTTGCCCTTTAAAAAAATATGGAAGATACTATTTATTTTATCTTGTGCTAGAATTCTGTAAGAAGATACATAAAAGCTAATAGAAATTATCTTCTCCGTTCCATTTTTGAAGTTTTAGATTAATTCTTATAGGGCAAAAGGGCTAAATAAGTTCTGATCAATTCAGTTGAGTGTATAAGCAAACTCCATACTTCTTTGTCTTTGTTATATCTGGATTTAGGATTTCAAAGTGCTTTTGAGACTGTTTTCATTCTTAGGAAGGGAAGTGACATTTTTTTAGAATTCTTCAATGAATGAGTTCACGGTTAGCATGACATATGAGACTCATTTCCTCATTTGTTACTATTTTAAACATATACTTATCCTCCCACTGTTCCTGCAAAAGTTCTGTTTTTTGTAGATTCTCTGCCCAAAAAACCCCTATAAAAACTAATGTAGGTACTTAACCTGGCAGGCAGTGGGCAGACCCTTTGAATAATGAATAGGAATGTTGATGCTTGTGAAGGTCATGTGTCCGTGGATATTTTGATAGGGGTCCCTTTGGCAATGCTGTGCATGCTCTACATAGCAGCCAGGTCCTCTAGGTTTCCTTATAGTCAATGGAGAGGAATGGGCACTTCTTGAGTGCATTTCATTTGCAGTGAAGACAGAAATGTGAAAGAGGTGGATGGGTTGCACTCTAACTGTAAAAGGAAAGCCAGGAGTCCTCCACCTGGGAGTTTCTCTCATTCCCTGGTCCTGAAGTCAATCCCTGCCTGGTTCCTGGCATAGCTTAAAACTTCTCAGAGCTGCGGTGCCTACCTACAGCTTTGCTACAGCATCCAGAAGCGACTGGGGCGCAATGTCCAGACATTCTATTCGGTGGGAATAGACGTTGTTCACTTTGCAAGGAAACGTTACAGGGCTGTGTTCACTGGTTTCATGGCTTCCTCCTTCACCCTAGCTTTGCACCATGGGCATGCTCAAATGTAGAGATGGTCTTGTGCTCAGACTATTTGTAAGTGCTTGTATGCATTACACTGTTTGGAAGTACAGTGTTTTTCATCCCACCTGCCTCTGCTTTTTCATGGCAGTGCGTTGTGTGATCTCCTGGACTTTGGAGATTTGCATATGTAACAGCTCTTACCCTGCGTTTAGTCATTCGCATAAAACTGTGAGCAGTTACAGTACATGAAGAATAAGAAGTAATGAAGTAATGAAGAATAAGAATACGGATTTGCAGAGTGCTATTTAATGCAAACTTGCCAAGTGTATCTTCTTCTAGAGATTTAATGAAGACCAAAGTTATTTGTGATGACCATATAATTAAAAGGAAAATGTTCTCTTCTCTCATGGTCACTGATGTATTGATATGGTCGGTTGTGGCAAATTAAGTTGCATCTGAAATTTTGCTTCCTTCATCATGTTTGCTGGGAGACCGGCACAGGGTGTTTTAAATGTGGTTCCTCATTTTAACTTTAACTGAGTTCCTTTGATTTCTATTACTTATGGTTTGTAAAATCATTCTGGTTAGTTTTTTTTCTTTGCCTTGAATCTCTGAAGTACTCCCAACCTAAATTAAATCCACAACATTTTATTCATCTTACTTTATATGTAAATCATTGTTTTCTCCAATTGTCCTTTTAGGAAGATATCAGGAAAATAATGCTTAACCTCTGTAGAAAACCGTCTCCTAAACAGAGAACTGTTTTCTGTCTTGCAGACAAAATAGCTACTCTTTAGTTGCTTTAGAGCAGATATCCTTCTAGCAATTTTTTGCTGACAGCATCATAGGTGAAATAGTGGGTTTGGTTCCCAGGAATTTCTAAAATGGGACAGTGATATTTTTCTTTCTCTTTCATAGCTTTTATGGAGGGGAAAAAAAATTTCAGTGCCCCTTCTATACTTTTTCAAGCAATGCTTCCGCTCGTAGTCTCCCGTATCAATTTTACAGTACAGACTCTCTCAGTGATAAGTATACTTGGTAGAGTTATTTGGCTAAAATATAGCAATTAACAGCTAGATGGTGTTCTTAAGATTTAGCAACTGGTTCATTAAATACAGCTGTCCACTAGCTAAGTCATACATGATTTTACTATAAACTCTGTTTTTTCTAATTTGTCTTTTCCTTGTTCTATCTGAATGTTTAATTGAAGCAGTCCATTTTGGGTATAAATGGGAGGTACAGACAAGTTATGAGGAATGCACAAGTTCACGCTCAGCTCAGCTGCACCATGTTGATTGCATAGTGCATGGTCAAGGCTCCCCTGTGATTCTCCTATCTTACCGCAGAGAGAAAGTTTTGGGGATTTTTCAGACCTCATGCTTTGCCAGTCTGCAGGAGAGCTGCTGAAGATGTCAACGGAAGCGTCAATACTGGCATCAATTTTGGCTTTAACTGTAAAGTAGTCTTTTCTCTTTAAAATTATTTTTTATCCCAGGTGGTTTAGAGCAGTCAGGTTGTTAGGTTGGTGTTGCAGAGACTTCTCCAGATAAGAAATTAGAAGTAGAGGGAAGAGAGGTACAGAAGCTAAGTGTGAACATCTGAACAAGAGCTTCATCTTCCTATACAATTCATGGAGGACAACACATCTGAGTACTAGTTCCTTACTCTGAGCTGTCCTTGGGAGTGACTTTCCCCTTTCCATTGACTGTCAAGGGATCTAAGGAGGCTAGTTTTCTAATTTATGCACCTAAGTCAGGTACAGAAAATTGGTAAGACAGGAATGGTGACACAGTAACAGGTTTTTTCTTGTGAATTTGCCTGTGAGATGTGCTGGCCAGTAAATACTGACAGTGGTGTTGATGAGGAATCATCAAACTTTAAGCAGGAAATTGGAGCTGACGTTCCAGTGCCACCGAACTCTTGGGTACTGAATTAACCGGAATTGGTATTTCACCCCTGTGGGTGAAATGCAGCAAGATATATACCCATCCCATGCTAGTCTTCCTGACCAAGTGCTCTCTGCCAGCACTTTGGGCCATGTAGGGAAAAGATGCTCTGATCCACAATTTCAGTTTACCCAACTCACACAGAGGGAATTCAATTATCTCCATTATTGCGGGGAAACACAGAGGTGGATGGAAGACATTACTAAGATGTGAATGTGGAAAGCAATTTGTCGTTTTCATGTCCAAATCTGTATGACAGTGGTACTCTCTTAATTGAAAGTTGTGTTTTCCTGCAAAAGAAAAAGAAAATCTGTCTTTTCTACCCTGCAAAGTTCATTGTGGTTGCTAGAGAAAACAGTCTTTGAAGAGACTTTAATGAATATTAAAGTCTGCTTTTACTAAGCGTTGCCCCTGAATCTCTCACAATATAACTAAATAGTGCTCTGTGTGACTGATTACTATTAGCTGTTATCCTGATCTTTTCCTTAAGATCGGAGGTCACACACGTAGATTTACTAGAATTTTCAGCTCAAAGGAAGAGAGCTTGCCAAGGGTTTTGGATACATCTGAGGGCATGTCTAGGCTGTGCATGCTGTTAAAAATCCCTGCGTTAAGTCTGTGTAGCTGGATACATGCACAGGGACCAGTGTGATGCCAACAGGAGACACTAGCTTGAGTCCTAGAAGCAGAGCACCTGCAGTGCTACCTCCAAGGTGTCTTGCCCATCCTTTGAAAGCAATGTTGGAGGTGTGGCTACCCTTTTCCTGGCTCCAGAGCTGGTGTTTTCAGGGTTGGTTTGGTGATCCCAACACCAGAATCATCTGTGCATGTACCCCTGTTGTGCAGAAATATTATCCCTGGGTCTTTAATGTAAAACCATTGGGTAGGAGCTAACAGAAAGTGGCTCATCAGGTTCAAAGGGATGCCTTGTTCCTTAAGAGATGGAAACAAATTTTAATGGAGTTATCCAGCAACTTAAATATCCACACTTGGCATAAGGGAACTTGCTCACAGATCTTGCCAGAGTGGGTAAAGAAGAGTAAGACAGCTGGCATAAAAAGGTACACAGCAGATGGTCTACAAACTCCCCTGAACCTTTCCTCCTGAGTCACCCTCTAATCCTACTGCAGCCACTGAACCCTGACTGCCATGTTAAAACAAATACACCTGAGGAAGAGGGATCAGCTGCTGAGCAAGGCTTGCTTTCCCTAATTCTGCATTTGTACCTGCCAGTGCTGTTTTGGCTGTCCTAGCAAGGTGAGATCAAAGAAGCACCTTCCTTATATCCACGGGAGATTAGTTGCTGGGGGAATGTGCTTTTTTAAAGTAATTTTTTCCCTGAAGTTGACTTGTGTGAGTCAGCCAGAGCCAGAAAAGGGAGAGTGCGTGGGTGTGAGAGGTTTGCACAAGATTATTACACTCTCTCAATATTCTGTGTTTCTTGTCATCCATCTGTAGTTTCAGAGAATCCAAAAATTAACCTTGGACGGGAAGCAAAGCACAGCTCTTAAATGCTTATTTCTCTGGTGTCTTTTCTTTCATGTTCTAAGGTGCTTTTCTGGAAATATACTTAAGTGACTGACTACAAAAAAACATTTGAGATGTGATTTATACAGAGAGGATGGTTTGAGCCACTCCCTCGGAGTTTGGCTTGTCCTGCAGGGAAACAGAGACGGGTGTTTTCATCTTCTGCCTGGGGAAAACCCAGCTCAAGATGTTGTTACTGTATTTTAGAGAGAGAGACTGTGTGGTTTGCTCAGGAGTCTTTGGGAAGGCTTTAAATAATATTAATAATTATTTAAAGCTGTCCACTGGGAACATGATGAGCAGCAGCTTCTAAAAGGAGGAGACAGACAGACATACCATCTTACTAGGTTATCTGGCAAGACCAGTGTAGATAGAAGGAGAAAAATAAAGTTGGAGTGGAAACACAGCAGAGTTCTCTGAAGGGCAAGGACCTCTGGGATGTCTTAGCAACTTCACTCACAATGTAGAAGTATTGTGGTACCAAAAGAAAAATGTCACACAGCCAATACCAACAGGTGGGACAAAGGACAGGTTTTTCTCTGCACCTTTTTCCATAGAGGAGGAAAGTGGAAAAAGCTTCAGACTCTTGGCCAGTTATTTAGGGACACAGTGAATGACAAGGAAAATGAACTGGGAGGCGATAGTGGAGAAACAGCCTGCAGTATGGAGTGATGTGGAAGCCACGTAAAAGAAAAAAAAGGTTTAGAGCACAAAAAGAGGCAGGAGACACAGGTGAGAAAATATAAGAAGGTGGGGGAGGGTAGGAAAAGGGTCTTAAGAGATGGTTTTTTATTTTCAAAGAGAGAGAAGAGAAGAAAGAATAGGAGCGGAAATGGTAGCAGTGAAGAAAAAGGCTAAAATCAGAAACAAAGTTAGAAGAAAAGGGATTTTGTAAGAAAAGTATGGTTAAAGAAATGTTCTTGGAGATCAAACAGTAAGTAAATTTAGTAAAGTATTAAAAAGAAAAATGGGAGAGTGAAAAAGAAAGTTGTAAAAGGAAGAATTAGTAAGTAAAGGAGAGTAAATGAGAAAATGAGAACAAAGTCAAAAGAGAGAATTTTTATGCTCTAGAAAGTTTGATTCTGACCTATTTTGATATAAAATACCTTTAATACATATTAGACAGACAGTACCAAGGGAACTTGGGGGGACTGGGGAAACCAATCTGCCTGACCCTAGAAGACAGTGGTGCCAGCTGAAGCTCTGAAATGGGAAGGGGAGATGGTGGCTCTAAATTGGCAATCCCAGCAAGTGAGCCTCACTGACCTTTGCAAACTTCTGTAGGGCCTTTTACCAGGCCCCCTCTGCCAACAGAGGGGCCAGATTTCAGTTTTTAAGGTACAAAAACACTGTCTCAAACCACACCTAGAAACCTGGTGAGGTCAAATCACTGCCTGGGCTATACATCCTTATTTGCAAAAATAGGATGAAGTCAATAGGCTTACCAGGATGGTATGTACAGACCACAGAGAAGGAAAAAGAAGGGGAAAATGATAGACTAATAAAATAATTTAAATGGAAAGGGACATCTGCACACCTCCAAAACACAACTGGTGCTCCAACCCCAGGCACCTTGGGGGTGCTCTGAAGGACTTACATCTGTATATCAGTGTCTGTCTTGTACTGGGGAGCCTGAAACCATACACAGTACTCCACATGAGGTTTTGCAGCAGAGGCACAGGCTTTGGGGCTTATGTGTGTAAGAGCGAAAAAAGCCCCTGAAGGTTACGAAGACAGTGCAAAAATCTCTGTATCTACTCTGTTATTAAACTTTCAAAAACTAGGCATTTCCATTTTAGCATAACTGTGTTCAGTCTTGTAACTCTGATCCAAGAAAAACACTCTTCTAATAGTCTAAAAGCATGCAGTTTAAAAATGATGCCCACTTAAGAAGTAATTTCTGTCATTTGATATTTAACTGCTTCCTTTTTCTCAGATTCCAGAGAGCTGTTAGGAGGGAAAGGAAGTTTTGCCATATCACATGGCTGATATTGTGGAGATTGAAAATAGCAAAGTACACCAGCCAAATTTATCATTACCTTGTGCTCAAATATGCTACTGCTTATCTACTCTTTTACTATGAAATAATACAGTTTATTGTCAAATGTTTATGGTTCACCCACTTTTGATCAAACGAAACTCTCTTACTTGAGGCAAGAGAAAGATCTATTAAACACAGCCACAGACACCAGATGGCTCAGGATATTTGTCTTTTTCGAGGATAATGTTAGAGCATGGAGCCAAAACTTGGTTCAGAGGCTGCCCTGAGGCTCCTTGGGGTTACATTTTTTTAAAAAGCAGTCCAGAACAACAAAACTCACTTCACTGACTCATCTTTGCAATAACAGTCACATCATCATTTTGAAAACAAGCAAACCCAATGACCAAATCCAAACAATTTCCTTGAATGGAGTGGCAGCGAGAGGCTGAGCTTTTATTTCACTTACTAGGTCTATAAGTGACAGTCAGATGTGCCTGGGGGGCAACTCAGAAGGTGAGGGAATGTATGTGAAATGAAATTGCGGTAGGTGCTACCTTATGGAATGAGTATCCCTATACCCTTAAGCAAACCCTGCTGTTATCACAGGGAACTTTTGCACTGCGTTACCCAATTTGCATTCCAAATACTCATTACATAAATATTTGTCATCCTTGCTTGTTTTGCTGCGAGCTGTGTAAGCTTTTTAGGGCTGCGCCTCGTGATCTGGACACCGGGTTCATTTAGTCATGTTCGCTTCCACTTCCCTATGACTTCTCCCGTGACTTTTGACCGTTACCGAAGTTTCTCTGTACTTCAGCTTACAACTTATAGGAGCCAGGACTCTTGCTGGCCAAAGAAAAAGCCATTAACTCTTATAAGGATCTTGCACACCCAGGTAACGAGGCTGCATCCAGAGGATTTAGGAGGATCATTAGATTAAAGAGCTGATATATTGTGTAAGGCCAGACACAGCCCTCTCTGACTGGGGATATCCCTCTCACCAGGCACACACATACACAGCAAGCAATGAGAAAAGGGGTCTCCAGTTTCTACCTGTGAAAATAGTTAGATGAATTTATCAGGCTCTTTCAAAAAGTTATAGAAATAGCCACTTTCTGCGGCTCCTGTGGTCCAAATAATACATTTATGAACACTACAAAATGCTCAGGATAGACATATGGGAAGGTAGGGGAAGACAGGTATGAGATTGCATGCAATGTTTTGTATAGTCCAGTCTACCTGAAAGATCTTCTTTAACCAAAGGAAAAGATCAGATTTACTAGAGGCAGATCAGTAGATGTGCTGCTGGCACGTACACCTAAGGATGAGCCGCTACATCACAGGAAAGATTTAAGACTCTTTGTAATCTGGTCAGGTTAGTATGATTTGCTCTTGGCCTTGTAGGAACTGGATAATAACCTGTCTTACAGAAAGGATGCTGTGACGAGACACTGTTTTTTAACCACATATACTAACGCATATAAAAGATAAGACGGTATCTCACACCATCAGTGTAGCAGAAATCAATGAACTTACATTTCTTCACTGTGATATCTGCTAGCACCGAAACACAGGACACAATTGTTACCTTCTTCTTCTGAGTTGACATCAGTGTGGCCATTTTCACAGCGACGTCCCTTGAGGAGCAGAGTGATGATTCTCAGGGTATTGAAGTCTTTGTCATCATTTTTCTTTTCTTACTGATTTTTCTTTGAATTTGGAGTTCACAAAGTGAGGGACAAGAAGCACCACCAGCACATGGTGAGAGCAAAGACACTACTTTTTCAGTCTCAGGGTCTTTCTCAAGATATTTTAAGATCAAGATATTTTCAGCACATGGCAAAATAATTGGAGGTGACATTTTTTCTTTTTAGAAATTTTCAATAGGGCCTGGCTATTTCCATAGTGCTTACTTTAGAACCAAGCCAGTTCCACACAAAAGGAAATTTAAAAGAAAAGTTTGTATCTTTTCTCAGTGCCTGTTCTTTTCTAGGCTTCAGGAGGGGTTGCTTGGAACACAACGATTTTGCAGGCAGCATGAGCATTATGTCAGTGTTGGCAACAAGATATGATATCATTATTCCTTGGAAGGTGTATTTTTAGGCTGTTTGTGTTCCCTCGCGGTGCATCTTCAGTCCCCACCCACACCTGCTGCTGTGTCTGCTCTGAGGGATGGAAAGATTGATTTTGTCTAATTTTACCACCCACTCTGAAGTTGTTGGTTCATAACCTCTGCTGAGACTCTTTACTTCATGCCAGATTTTGAGAATGGCCAAGCTGCCTAAAAGCCAGCTTCTTAAATGTTGGGCCCCTTCTTTATAGAAAATTTCTTACAGAAAAGTAAACTGATCACCCTCTGAACTCACTATACATATGGTGGTGGCCTATATGGTTTATTTAATTTTCCTCTCTTTTTCTATCCCTACACTCACATTTGCATACACGCACACACGTTTTGAGGACTAGCAGAGCAATTAAATGTTATAATTCTTGTCCCTTCTTTGAGCTGTGAAATTGTTAACAACAATTAAATCAATATCACAGGCGTCTGACTGGGAACCCGCTGAAACTAAAACTCAAAAGCTGTAGTTCCAGGTGCTTTGCAGAATCCAACTATTTCTGCATCAGTCATCCGCATTTCATATTTTGAGGTCATTCCAAAGCCACCACAAGGAGAGACTTTGCTTTTTAGAAAAGAAACTAATACAAGTTCTTTTTAAAAAAATACTAAGTTTATTTGCTAATGAAATAAAAAGTCAGAGGCTGGGAGATGTCTATAGGATTTATCTGCATCCAGGTCCTGTTCTGTTTCCCTCGGGAAATAGAAGTCCTGTTGTATTTCCCTAGAGGAATGCTCCACACTGAGCAAAATAACATTTCAGCCTGGCAGGAGCTGCCCCTGTGGCTCTGTGCAGCCTAGAGAGGTTCACAACTGCAGCAGCCCTGCTCCCTGTGCCTTGGCTCGTAGGACCCCAGGGCAGGCTGCCTCTGGCTCCCCGCTGCTGTCCTACCGACAGCACCGCAGGAATCCCCTCTCCCTCAGTTTTCGGGAGCTGCCAGACCTAAATAACCCTAGAATTGAATGAGAAGGGAACCAAACGAGTACTCAAGAGCTTTGAGATGTGAGGGGTATTCAGGCTTGCCTTTCCCAAACTGAATTTGCTCAGTAGCAGACAAGTTTGTTAGAAGTGCCACAGGATGTTTAAAGGGCAAGCATTAGTCACGCTGGTGCAGAGCAGTGTGGTGAGACTAATATGAGGCTTGATTCATAACCTGGACTAACAGGGGATACTTTTCAATGAGAAGGTAAAAGGGGCAGCTCTAACATGAAAGACTATGCAACACTTAACAACTGTTCCTCTCCTGCAAAGAAATCCATTTGCGGTACATGAAACTGAATTAAGATGGCAGTGCCCATCATCATGTGAAATAACATGTGACTTGGTGTTGGCAGTTACCTCCGTCATGGGCAGAGTCTTCATACAGATGTTTTCTGCTTTATGGAAATCTTAAAGCACACGAAGTTGGGAAAGATGAATCAAAGGCTCTACAGCTCGATTTGCTTTGCAGAGGAAAACTTCATGCTGAAACTGCTGGCCTGAATGAGGGATGAAAAATAAAAATGGCTTGTTTCAAAGCTCTAGTGTGAAAAATGCAGCAGTTTTGCCCTGTGCTTTGACCATTTCTACAATGAATGGTGACATTTGACTGGCTTCTCACTGTGAAGGGAAATTTAACACAACTGTGCTGGCGTCTTAAAGGTCAACTGTCCCTCTCTGACATTCCCTTCTTTAGTAGGAGAGCTGGCATCACTGCATGTGGGAGCAGTCAGGGTCTTCTTGGGATCTGCTCCTAAATAGCCTTCAGTATTGTGCACAGCTGCGCGAGTCCATTAGTATGTCCCTCTCAAATGCCTATCATTTTCATTTAAAGATCATTTAAAGATCAAGTATACTTTCATCCCATGCAAACCTGCATGCCCTCTCATTTCTAGCATGGAAAATTCTTTGCATCAGAAATATACTGACATTGCAGGAAGACCTCACAGGATCATAGAAATGTTGATTGCAAAGGGCTCTAGTCTGATCTCCCACTTGAAGCAGGAATATCTTCAATGCTGGGTCACATCAGACGTAGCTTTGTACAGCCAAGTCTTGGAAACCTTCAAGGCTGGAGATGCCACCATGTCTCTGGGTCCCTGTTACAGTGCTGCACTACCCTCCGAAGGAAGAAGCTATTTATGCCAGGGGCAAGAAATCCCAGAGCAGTGGAGGTTTCCTGCATTAATGGGATTTTTTCTTTGTCATGTGTCTGAAGTCCTCCATTTAGGCCACACTCAGGTGACTGGTACAAGTTGGTGTTGCCTTTCAACAGTGTAAATTACAAATGTGGTACGAACTTAGATGGCAAATTTAAAGCCTGCGAGGATTTGTAGCAAACAAATTAGCTATGCAATGACATCATTAAACCATAGCGAGAATTTCTGTTTGCTTTTCATTGCGTAAATAGGTGGGAGTCCTTGAAAGGGAGCAGTGAATAACTCGTGAAGTCACTTTGTGCGGTGTGGAAAGCTTAGGGCTGTTCCAGTTTCTGTTGCAGGGGAGAGAGAGGCATCTAACTCCCCGCCTCTTGCTCAGACCTTTCTCTGGGCTGCTGTTTCCCTGCAGAGCAGAAAGGTGGTTCTTCAAACAGGTATCTTACCAGGACCCTGGATCTAAGCTCCCTCGATGGCTCCGTTAGTTACCATTTGTCAGCTGAGCTGACATCATCCATATGCATGGCTATATGCAAGATCTTGTCACCTTCAGCTGTGAGGTGATGTGACCTAGGTGATGTAGCTAATGCTGGGTGGCATTACTTGCCATGGGGGTGGGCTAGGAGCATGCTGCAGTCTCACAGCTCTCCTGCTGAGCAGTGGTGTGGGGAGATGCTGGTAGCTCTGCTGGAGATGCTGGTAGCTCTACTGGTGGATTTACAGAAGTGCGTTTCATTTCTTGTCTGAGGTCGTAGTGAAATGTTGCTTGCATTCAAGAAGCTGAAATGCAAGAGGGCTGCGTTTCAGGCATAAATGAAAGGATCTCTTTGTGCAGCTGATCTTGTGAACCGCTGTGGAGTTTGTCACGATGCATGACTGCTACCTAATGCAGACCAGTCACTTAGCATAGTCCATGGGTGTTTAAATTCAAAAGTTTCATAAATACTTCACCTGGTCTGACGAAAAAACAAGAGAAACTGCATAAAGCGATGCAGATCATTACAGGAAATACAAATCTTCCCTGTTTGAGGTGCAAAAATCTCAGCAAGCTTCATTTATTACTTGCTTGCATCTGCATAGTTGCTTCTGCTTCTCTGTTAGGGGAGGAAGTGCCAAACTGCTTCCTCCACCTGGGAATGCCTGCGGAGTGTCTGCTGCACCTCTCTGCGTAGGAAATGGTGCAAAATTCCTCTTCTTCTGAGATGGCAGACTTGGGTTTTTGCACACATAAGATCTGCAAGTCTTACTGTTTGTAAAAAGCAGCGAGGCCTGTGATTATTTATCCATCACAGAGTTCAAACCTTTCAATTTTCTCCATAGCTTGTGCTTTAATGCTCTATGGATGGGCTGTGCCTGCTCCTGGAGCCGTCTGTGCAATTCCTGTTGACTTTAATAAAAACTGTATGGGGTATCTGATACAGAAGTAATTTCATTATATTGTTTTGCTTTCTGCCCCATATTGCTGTGTTCTGTAGCATCTGTTTAATAAGCTTCTTTTTCCCACTGGAAAATCTCCCTAATCCACAGTGGACTGATGCAAGCCGACTAACTTTCTTCATTCAGAACATTTTAGTTGAATATTTGGGTCACAAAGAGTGAGATCCCAGCCATTACTTTGCTTTATAGATGTCTACCTGCCTCCGGTAAATTCTTCACAGGATCCAGCTTGCAGTGATCACCTGGAAAGTTCATGCAGTCCTTTTTCTTTTTTTTTTTTTTTAATGGCAGGAGACACAGTTAAATTCCACTTAAAGCTGAGCCTTAGACACCTCTGGAGCAAAAGATGCTGGTCAGATGAAATTCCTCCATGGTCGGCACCATGATTGTCCATGTGGGCTACAAACTCGGGCTCTGTGGAAACCGTTTGCTTTCGCCTGGGGCATGGGTTGGGGTCACACCGCTGCGGGAGTTGCTGTGACATAGAAGTGCTTGGAGATAGAAATGACAGCACCTGTGCCATGATGTGAGTGTTAGGCAGGGAGCAGTGGGGGTGTTGAAATGGCAGGGGCTCGTGGTCAGGTGGACATGCTTGCTGGAGGTTAATGCCTTGTCACACTGTGTGGCCCCCTGCTCTGCAGCCTCCTTTGGGTGGGGTTTGCGTACATGGCATGCGAGGAGCAATTATTCCAGTATTAAGTGGACAGCCAAGACTTCATCTGGAACTTCTTAGTTGTTTGGTTTTTTTTTTTCGTTTCCTCCGTTTTTGAGCACAGTAGTGCAGATGACCATTCTCAGTCATGCATCAACATGGGCATCAAGGTTTAAGGGTGTTTGTTTGTATGTTCAGGCTTGTTTCTGTTTCCCTTCAGTGCTACCATTCCTCCAAAAATCCTGTTGTCCTTGGGAACCACAATGTGTTTTGCTGGGCTTCCTCTAGAGGGAATATGTGTGTAAAATTTGGTGGCCTAACAAATTTGGTGGCCTTCTACAATGGTGTTACAGCATTGGGAAAAGCGATAAGGGAAGAGCAACTGACATCATCTACCTGGACTTGTGCAAAGCATTTGACACTGTCCTGCATGACATCCTGGTCTCTAAATTGGAGAGACATGGATTTGACAGATGGATCACTCAGTGGATAAGGAATTGTCTGGATGGCCGCAGTCAAAGACTTGTGGTCAACGGCTCAATGTCCAAGTGGCAACCAGTGATGAGTGGTGTTCCTCAGGGGGCAGTACTGGGAGCAGTGCTGTTTAACATCTTTGTCGGTGACATGGACAGTAGGATCAAGTGCACCCTCAGCAAGTTTGCCGACAACACCAAGCTGTGTGGTGCGGTTGACACGCTGGATGGAAACGATGCTGTCCAGAAGGACCTGGACAAGCTTGCGAGGTGGACCTGTGCAAACCTCATGAAATTCAACAAGGCCAAGTGCAAGGTACTGCATTTGAGTTGGGGTAATCCAAAGCACAAATACAGGCTGGGTGGAGAGTGGATTGAGAGCAGCCCTGAGGAGAAGGACTTGGGGGTGTTGGTGGATGAGAAGCTCACCATGAGCTGGCAATGTGCACTCGCAGGCCAGAAAGTCAACCGTATCCTGGGCTGCATCAAAAGAAGCATGGACAGCAAGTCAAGGGATGTGATTCTGCCCCTCTACTCCACTCTGGTGAGACCCCACCTGGAGTACTGCATCCAGCTCTGGACCCCCCAGCATAAGAAGGACATGGACCTGTTGAGCGAGTCCAGAGGAGGGCTACAAAGATGATCAGAGGGCTGGAGCACCTCTGCTATGAGGACAGGCTGAGAGAGTTGGGGTTGTTCAGCCTGGATTAGAGAAGGCTCTGGGGAGACCTTATAGTAGCCTTAAAGGAAGGCTACAGGAAACATGGAGAGAGACTCTGTCAGGCAGTGTAGCGATAGGATGAGGGGCAATGGTTTTAAACTGGAAGAGGGTAGATTTAGATTAGATATTAGGAAAAGATTCTTTACTGTGAGGGTGGTGAGACACTGGAACAGGTTGCCCAGAGAAGCTGTGGATGCCCCATCCCTGGAAGTGTTCAAGGCCAGGTTGGATGAGTCTTCGAGCAATCTGGTCTAGTGGGAGGTGTCCCTGGCCATGGCAGGGGGGTTGGAACTAGATGATCTTTAAGGTCCCTTCCAACTCTAACCATTCGATGATTCTATGATAAAATCATGGAGATATAATCACTCCTTGGGACTGACCTCTGCTAGCTCAGCTGTCGCTGCCCTCAGATAGCAGCTCTTTCTGTGTTACTGTCAGGGAACCAAGCATTTCCTTTTCTGCCTCTCCCATGAAGACTCACTGGAAGCAGAAGATGACCACAGGGTATCAGAAACCTTCTCAGAGACAGGCGCTTGCTGCCTTGGGCATGATGCAGGCTGTTTTTCAGTGAAGGCTTCACTAATGCTCACAATGAACAAAAGTTCAGTTAGAAGGAGGCTTTCCTTCATATATAAGAAATCAATTGCTTTTTAAATTGGATTTATTTTGTAGGGAAATGTCATTTCTAAGGGTGAGTGGCTGATGAAGCCTTTTCATCCTACGTGACTAATCCAAACTCTGCCTACATCTGTTGTGACTGAACATTTTACCAAGCCACGGTTGCTCAGTGACTTATGTTAAAAGAGCGTAGGTGATTCGGTTGAAATGCTAGCGGCCTCGTGGTGAAAGGTAATGCCACAGCTGGCCTCAATGAAGTGAATTACAGTAGGGGTAGAAGTATCTTCGGGAATGAGACCTCCAATCAAGGGCTGCAGGTAGCCTGCCAGGGCAAGCCAAGGGAACTTGTGCTGCCAGTATTAACACCAGATCACCTGTGTAGTCCAGGAGGTGGTGGTAATTCAGTGCCTTCTGTGTGCGTTGCATGCAGGCAAAATTATGAGAAAAAGAGCCGCTTTGGAATGGCTTACGCTGGGCAGCTGATGGCCAGGGATTGCACAGGGATGAGTCTGTGTCCTCCTTCGGCCCTGTTTGAGCTTGAGGATGCTGCTCATGCAGGTTGTTTGCACTCTTCCATCAGAGCTGTGGAGCTGTGGAGCTGTGGGAGCAGACCTTTCTCAGCTTCTGTACCAGCTGCATGCCAGATAACTCAGAATACAGAAAGATTTATTTTGCTGTGTAAGTTTGGAGTTTGTCTTTGCTTAGAAAAATAATCAACTTAAAAATGATAGATTTTGCTTTAACCTATGGGACAGCTGAGATCTTTATTGAACGCTCCATGATTTGCTCTGCTTTGTCATGGATGCTTCTTCAGGTGCTTCACAGACGCTCTGTCCACAGCAAGTAGTTTCCAGAGCTTCATCTAGGCTTAACTCATCATCTTAACTCTCACAATGCTTTGATGCTGAGAAGTATTACTCAGTAGTTCTCGTGGACGTCTTTCTAAAAGGTATTTCAGCCCGAGGGTAGATTAGCCTGAACTGTTTATCTACTTTTTTTCTGTGTGCATAGCAAAGGTGTTCATGCAGCTGAGCATGCGTGACTGTATGTGAGTAAGGAGAGAAGGGAGTTAGGGTTTGCTGGGTTTTCTACAAAGTAAGGAAAGGCAGTCCCATGCATCGGAATGTCTGGAGCTGCTGGGATCACATGTAGAGTCTTCTCTCCTCTGTTGCACCAGTTTTCTGCCAGTTTAAGTACTCTGGTACTCACACATACACTTGTGCAGACCTGTCCCAGGAAGAGTTGAAGTGATTCTTGTTCCAAGCTGTGTCGCCTCCTCTCTCCACAGTATTTTCCTCCAGCTTTCATACAGTATAAGGTGATTTTGACTCACAGTTTAAGCTCACAGAGAATGGAGAAAACCTCTCGTGAATAATATACTCAGTGTAATCAATATATACTGAGGAAGTAGAACAACTTCTAGCACCATTTAATCCCAAAGAGAGGGCAGGAGCCAGAGACAACCCCGCAGGCTTCACTGTTGCTAGCAGTGTAGACAAAAATAAGTGCTAGCAGGGTCCTGCTGCAGAAGGCAGAAGGGAAGGTGTGTTGCAGATATGTTCTTGCAGTATATTGGCAGTTGAAATCAAACAAAGGGAGGAGGATAGGAAGTACCACTGCGTTGCCACCACCATGCCATGACACCCCAAAAACCAAACCATGGGAGTCCCTGCCCTGGGAAACCCGGAATAACTGCATGTGCTACTCAAGGTCAATGTCTATGGGCAGGACTGAACTGTGCCTCAGCCTAAAAAATTATCAGTGCCCACATTCAACTCTGTAGATGACTATGAGCATTTTGGAAGTTAATGGCATCTTTCTGTCAAGATCATCTGGCCTTAAGATCTAGGCCAGTCCTGGCTACAGCCCTGTATTGGGGTGCTTATGGCAAGGGTGCATTGACCCAAGGGAAGTCCCTAATGTGTTTGGTCATACTATTTTAGTGATGAAATAATGGCTGTAGGACTTTGTCTAAGATTTGATGTTGCTGAGAAGCATGTTTATCTAGTTGCTGTCAGGTGAGCTCTTGGTATGAAAGGGCAGTGGACTGAAACATCCCTCTGCTGGCACCCCAACTGTTTAGCTCTTACTCTGTTATTTTTAAAATATTTTGTAACGAAAGTAAAGCTACTGATTTTCTTAAATCATTTTCCTAGCTAAGCAAGGGGCTCTGTTATCTCTGAACCAGGGAAGCATTCAGTCGGTATTCATTCTGGATGGCACTATGATTCATAGATGTTACAAAAAAGAAAAAAAGCTGACAGTAAGCAAATTAAGTTAAATTCACGGGAATCAGGCTGAGCTAGCTGCTTCAGATCACTAAGATGTTGATGTGTTGCTCTCTGTTACTGAATTGATGGATCCCAGCTTTAAACCTTCCACACGCTCCTAATTTTGTCATTCCTCCAAACCAGAACTGCAGGTGCCTTCTTTGTAATGGTTTCTGGTAGAGTTGCTAGGGAGGAGATGTTCAAAGTGCAGAACTGACTGTACGGCTCAATGCTGCATTTAAGATCTTGCTTTTTAATAAGCTGAACAGAAAATGGAGTCTATTTATCTACAGACCCTAGAGGCTTGAAGTCTGCCTTAAAACAAATGTCTCAATTTTGTGGTTCAGGCTACTTCCTGACATGGTGATCTCAAGAATCACTATTTAGTAATTATATTGCATGAGCAGCATAATGGTGTTTCTTTATTATCATGAACATCTAGGACCAGATGTGTTCCTTGCGTTACTTGATTTTAATTGACTTCACATTAGGAACAGGGCTCATGTGAATTTGCCCCAGGCACTCATAATCTAACTTGAGTGTCATCACTGTGACACTTAAAGGATGTGGCAGGAGCATAACGTTGATTTACATATGACACTCCCGGGAAAAGAAATGGAGGAGGTGAAGGGACACCTTCATGGTGCCCGGCAGGGAAAGGCAACGTCTTCATGTTATCTCATGCTCTATGGGCAGCACAGAGTCCTCTCCTCAAGTCGTCTCTGACTGGGTGCTGGCAGGACATGCTCACGGGCTTTTGCGACAGAAATTAATTCCCATGTTGCTTCAAATGAGCCAACTACAACATCCCTCTTTGTCTTAAAGGTCACCAGGATGCTGAAAGCTGGCTGTAATTCTCAGAGAAGTGCGTGGTAGCCTTGGGTCTTTGAATGCCCACTTGTTTCCTGCATATCCCTCGGCAGAGGCTGTGTCCTGAGATCTGTATCCACTTAGGACGCCCACAGGCTAGGTGTCAAACCTCTGCCTGCCTCTGCGCCACCTCTATGCTGAATCATTACAGGGCACGTAGACAGAAGTTTGTAATAGGTCACGGCAGTAACCAGAGATTTCTTCCACTTCTAACACACTTGCTGTTTCGTTTGAGGAAGGGTAAAACAGGGATTTCAGCTTCCAGGGGAGCAGATATACAGTGATACCCAGACTTTTCCTCCTGTTTTTCAGGAACAGCTTCAGCCACAGGTAGTCCCAGGGCTGTTCTCATGAGCCCACCTAGAGTGAGGAGCCAGCTGGACCAGTAAACCAGGAAATCTTTGATCCAGCTGTCCTGTTGTCCCCTTTCTCATGATCACAGGTCAAATATGTCTCCAATTGCCAGACAGAGCCTTGTATTCCAGTGCCCCTGTGCCCTGCCTAGTAATGGCAGAGAGGAGCAGCTTTGAGTCTCCCTACCCTCCACATGCAACTCATTGTGATATACCTTGCTTTGTATACAGTTCTGTGAATATCACAGCTAATCTAGAGAGCTGAGCATATGCAGCACTTTTCAAGGTTAGTGGGCTTATAGTGTTCAGCATTGCTGAGGTGGTTGTTTAATGCAGATTTAGAAGAACTAACTTTAAATCTGGAATATGTTTTCTCACAGCATATATACATTGTTATTGTACTGTTGGACGATAATAATTTAATTCACTATAGTTCGCTGAATAGCTTTTTACATGGGAAGAATCTCAGTAACTGAAAAATGTGGACAGAACTTGCCCAGGTTTGTGTAAGCCTGGGGGAGAATGAGTCTCCCTGTTAGGGGGAAGAGCCAAGCTGGGATGGAGTCCCAGCAGCAGAGCCCTGGGGAGTTCGACTTGCTCTTCCTGCTGCCACCAGGCATATCGGAAATGAGGTAACAGTGATAGCTTTATAGGAGTCCCATCTTGCCTAGCTATAGCCATACATCCACACATACATATATGTCTCAAACTTCAGCAGCAGTGAGCCTGGGTTTCCAAAGCTTTTCTAGTAAAAGCAAAATGTGCAGCAGGATCATGACCCTTTGCTATTCCCTGCAGTCTGTCCTGGACAACTGCTTCTCTTGTCTGCCAAAAGCTTGCTCTGACTACGGACCACCTCTGACCCATGTAATAGGTATATTGGTTAATACAGATTTGCTCCTGATGTTTTTGCACCTGGGACAGAAAAACCCGTATGACTGTTCAAGCTGAGGGCTCGCTGGCTAGATAGCAGCTCTTCAGAAGAGGACCTGGGGTCCTCGTGGACCCCAAGTTGAATATGTCAGCAGCGTGCCCTTGCAGAGACGGATGCATACTAGACTACATAGCAAGAGAAAAGCATAGCCAACAGACCAAGGGAAGAGACTAATCCTCTCTACTTAGCACTGGTGAGATTGCATATTGATTACTGTGTTCAGTTTACGGACCCCCAGTGCAAGCAAGATAGCGAAAAGCTGGACCAAGTCCAGCTGAGGGCCACTAAGATAGCCAGGGGGCTGGGATTAGACTGGAGATGGCAAAGCTAAGGACTGTTTTCCCAACCTAAAAGGGAATTACACAAAACATAGAGGCAGACAGTTCTCTTGGTACACAGAGAAAGATCAGGGAATCACGGAATCACAGAATTTTCAGAGTTGGAAGGGACCTCTAGAGATCATCTAGTCCAACTCCCCTGCTGACGCAGGAATGCCTACAGCACATTACTCAGGACTGCATCCAGGCAGGTCTTGAAAATCTCCAGAGAAGGGGACTCCACAACCTCCCTGGGCAGCCTGTTCCAGTGCTCTGTCGCCCTCACCGTAAAGAAGTTTTTTCTTGTGTTTGAATGGAACTTCCTATGTTCCAGCTTGTGCCTGTTGCCCCTTGTCCTGTCACTGGGAGCCACTGAAAAGAGTCTGGCTCCATCCTCCTTCAACCCACCCTTTCGATACTTCTAAGCAAGAATAAGGTCTCCCCTCAGCCTTCTCTGCTCCAGGCTAAAGAGTCCCAGCTCTCCCAGCCTTTCCTCATAAGGGAGGTGCTCCAATCCCCCAATCATTTTTGTTGCCCTAAAATGAAAACCAAGTTGCAACAGAGGAAATTCTGATTAGATATAAGGAAAAAATTTTCAGTGAGCATGGTCAAACACTAAAGCAGGTTGCTCAAAAAGCCTGCAAAACCTTTGTCTCTGGAGATATTCAAAACTTGACTAGACGAGGTCCTGAGCCAGCTCATTTAACCTTGAAGATAGCCCTGAGGGGTGAGGAGAGAAGAGGTCAGCCTGCATGACTTCCAGAGGCCACTTCAGCCTCCGTTCTTGCATGAGTCTATGTGTTTTTTCTCTCTCTGATGTCCTGGACACACTTGTGTGCTCTGTGTTGTGGACCAGTGTATATTTAGGCAAGCTGAGTGCAAACGCCTTGGCAAGTAGCATTCCCACAGTGTAAGAGAGAAAAGGCCCCATTCATTTCTACAAGAAGCTCCCCAGTGTGCTGAGGAAGGGGGAGCTTATGTCATCCTCTCCCCCATCCTCTTCACTGTAGCTCTCTAGCACAGTCTAACACTTATGTGCTGAGTTTAAAGGCAACAGGCAAACTTGTACTTATTTATTCTAGAAAGGTCACTTCAGACGTCGTATCTGGATTCTGGGAGGTCCAGGCATGACTCAATCTTCCAGCTTAGCTGATTTAGGTACCAAGAAATCAACTGCATTGCTCATGTTCACACATCCAGCGTGAGTCAGTAGCTTGGCTTAAAGTTGTAACTGCAAGTCCCTGGATGCCAGAGCTTTAGTCTGTCACCTTATGCCTCTGTTTTGGTATGACTTGCCCCCATTCCTAATGGTGCTGTCAGAAACCAGCTGTAGCAGTGTGACCTCTAATACCTTAAACCTGCACAATCCCAGTGGGTGAAGAAACTATCGTTCTGCAGCAGACTTCCCAAGCACATGGGTTTGACCTGGGCAGGGTGTCCATCCAGAGTGCACTGAAAGCCCATTCTCCATCGTGCCCTCAGTGCCGGGCTGGCTTGCAGGGAGTGAGGGTGACCTGGTACCCCTCACTGCTGGGATGCAGCAGACACCCATGGCACGGGAAAGGGATGATCACCACAACATCTGGGAGAAGGTCGAGGTAGGTCTGGCAAGCTCAGTCCCAGCTGCAAGTGCTGGCTTGAAGAGAGCAGTGGAGATGTGACTTCACTGAAATTTCCAGATAAAGAATTTATTTGTTTGTCATGTACAGTCCTTCCACTGTGCACTTCGTAACAGACCAAGTGCACCCTGAGCACAGCCCTTCAAGACATGCTACTTGCCTGCACAGCCCTGCAGAATGACTTGGACATGTTGCTTTGGGCCACTATCTGAGGGCATTTCATTTGTCTAGTCAGGAACAATTTCAGGGTGAATTCACATTTATATCTGTGAAACACAACCTGAAACCTTATGTTTTCATCAAGGCAATCTGCACTTCTCCTGAAGTAGAATATCATTGTGATTTCATTTGTCCAACTTTGGAGCATTTAAAAACAGATTTTATACAGTTAACATTTATTAAAATGAACATTGTGTGGCCAAACTTTCCTATGTCCCTTTCTGTTTCTGTTTGAGCACTCGGGAGGGAGGGATTGTCCTGCAGTGCTAACTAGGGATAAGTTCAGGGATACGTTTCTGGGGAAGCTGCTGGGGGAAGCATAGCTGCCACAAACCTACACTGGCATGGATGAGGTTGACAAGTCATTTGACTGGAATCATCCCTGTGTTTAGCCACTGGTATTGCTCCATCCACGATAGGCAAATAAGATGATAAGTGGTTAGGAAAGCCTTGCTTTGAGTTTTGTTTTACAATCCAAACCCACAACAACAGTCACATGCAGTTTCTGTTTCTCCTAGATTAGCAAAGCTTTGGAAAAGAAAAAGTTTGCAGGTTGGCACAATGAACATGAAACCAGCAGCTGTATTCCTCCTTTACAATTTTCCTTTTAAAATAGACTGCCAGAAGAGATGACCTTCCACCACGGCTTCTAAATCTTCCATTTACTAGGTTTAGTTGACTTTTAACCAGATCACGTTCTGCAATCCTCCCTTAAGTCATCCTCTTTCTGCACAGGCTGCTGTCTCCTTCTCTTATGAATGGCTGGTCCCCCTGATGATTAAACAACAAATATAATTTTCTCATAGACTGTGTAATTGCTGTGCAGCAATGGAAAGAATAGAATAAAATGGAGCTATGACTCAGTGCTTGGCAGACTGTGGAGAAGAGGGGTGTACGAGAAGTGATGAATATGCTTGGGATTTCTGTGCAGAAATTCAGTTTTTAAATACACACTTAGCTGATACAATTAATTAAAAGATAAAGTGCTTAAGTACTTGACTAATCTAACTGGGACAAGGGAATAAAGCAGTTTATATTTCTCTAACAGTTTGCAAGTCAAAATAACAGTATCTACCACTACAGATAAATGCCTTGGCAGAATTCCTGTGATAACCCTGATTCCTAAGACTTTCTAAGTCAGCTCTTTTCCTTTCTATAGCACACAGTCAGCTGATCCCTCTGATATTTTTAATCCAAAATCCATTTTTATTTCATTCCTCTCTCATTTCTAAAAACTATCAGTCACATTTTTTGTCAGGTATGTATGCATAATTCCTGTTAATTTTAATGGCAGATGGAAATTATGGAACTGAGAGCAATTTGGTCCTATTTATTTAAAAAAAAATAATGAAGCTTTTCTCTGAGAAGACTTTGTCTAGATGAGGCTTCCAAAAAAGTGCTTTGTTCATGGAATTTCATTCTCAAAGTTAAAAACCTTCTTTTCGGAAATAAGGAGACAGCTACTGGCAGAAACACTTAACTTACTGGCTGACTTTATTACTAAAGAAATGAGCGCTTGTCTCAGAAATTTTTCCCAGCCCCCATCAAACAAAAATGCCTCCAAGGAAGCAGCTGTTGGTCATTTTCCTTTCCACAGAGCTGTGACTAGAGTTGGTGTCTTTGTAGCAGTAGATGAGAGCTAAGCCAGTGAGGGAGTCCCAGGGCAACAATAACCAAGAAGATGAGGATGATGGCTTCAAACCAAGAAAAAACATGCTACTGACAAACTCAGAATGAATCATATTAAAGCAGAGATTCTGTGTGAGTCTGTGAGGAAACAGATTAAATATCAGTAAAGACTCACCTAGAAAAAAATTAGAATGGTAGACTTCATTTGTTGTCTTAAAGTCATCCACCCATGAAAAGCTACTTTCTGTTTGGATAGCTGGAGCTCTGTAAGATGTCCTCCTTCTCTGTCATTCCCTGAGACACTGTGAGCTTGAGCTTAGAAACTTTGCTGGGAGTGTCTGCTTGGTTCATTCAAATGGCTTACATGTGCCCATACACAAGTCCTAGTGTACCAAGCCAACGGTTTGTGGTGTGGAGGTGAGCACATGGCCCTTCTGGCTTCACTGTGAATCCCAGGCAAAGCTTTGTGCAGCCACAGAAGAGGAAGAAAATCATCAGTGAAGGGCATGCAGGAGACATAATTTCAAATAGCTCCTCTTCTGGGTTGAGGGACTTGTCTCTCCTGGTGACCTGGTGCACTGGGTCTGCTCCTTCACCCCAGGGCCAGGTGGGTGCACTGGGTCACCACGGTGGTGGTGACTGCAGTCATATTATTTGACATAATCTGTATGCACTGCTCCAGGAGTCCCCATACACTCAATGTGCTGCTCTCATATCTCTTGTATTATATCACTTCCATATAGTACGGTGACCCTTGTGGGAACCCAATGCCCTGAATTACCCTTGGAGCATGTGGTCTCCCCAGGCAGTTTGAGAAACATCTGCAACTCGTCTTTTCTGTGAGACTAAGAATGAAAGGGGGGCTCCCGTGCCAAAAGGCTCTTGTTCTTCCACTGCTACAGAGCTGGAATTAGAATGGGAAGCACAGTGAGTGACATGAAATGTAAATTGTCAAGAATGTAAGTAGAGAAATTTCATCCATCTGTGGAAGTAGCAGAGATGAAGCTTTTTGTGAGGTGTCATGTGTTTGTGTAAGTTGCTATGTGACATGGAAAGCAAAGATGAGATTGTACTGGAGACCTCAGTTTCAGTCAGTCCAGCAAGATCATAGAATCATAGAATAGGTTGGGTTGGAAGGTACCTTTAAAGGTCATCTAGTCCAACCTCCCCTGCAGTAAGCAGGGACATCTCCAACTAGATCAGGTTGCTCAGAGCCCTGTCCAGCCTGACCTTGAATGTTTCCAGGGATGGTGCATCTGCTACCTCTCTGGGCAACCTGTACCAGTGTCTCACCACCATAATTGTCAAAAATTCCTTCCTTGTATCTAGTCTAAATCTACCCTCTTTTAGTTTAAAACCATTAACCCTTGTTCTATCACAACAGGCCCTGCTAAAAAGTTTGTCCCCATCTTTCTTATAAGCCCCCTTTAAGTACTGAAAGGCTGCAACAAGGTCTATCCAGAGCCTTCTCTAATCCAGGTTGAGCAACCCCAGCTCTCTCGTCCTTTCCTCATAAGAGATGTGTTCCGTCCCTCTGATCATTGTTGTGGCCCTCCTCTGGACCCACTCCAACAGGTTCATGTCTTTCCTGTACTGGGGACCCCAGAGCTGGACACAGTACTCCAGGTGGGGTCTCACCAGAGCAGAGTAGAGGGACAGAATCACCTCCCTCAACCTGCTGGCCACGCTTCTTTTGATGCAGCCCAGGATATAGCTGGCCTTCTGGGCTGCGAGTGCACATTACTGGTTCATGTCCAGCCTTTCATCCACTAGTACCCCCAAGTCCTTTTCGGCAGGGCTGCTCTCAATCGCTTCCTTCACCCCCCAGCCCGTATTGATACCAGGGGTTGCCCTGACCCAGGTGCAGGACCATGCACTTGGCCTTGTTGAACTTTGTGAGGTTCACATGGGCCCACTTCTCGAGCTTGTCCAGGTCCATCTGGAAGGCCTTGCGTCCCTCAGGTGTGTCAACCACACCACTCATCTTGGTGTTGTCCGCAAAGTTGCTGAGGGTGCACTTGATCCCACTGTCTATGTTGTTGATGAAGATAGGTGCTAATACAGACCCCTGAGGGACACCACTTGTCACTGATCTCCATCTGGACATTGAGCCATTGACCACTACCCTCTGGATGTGACCATCCAACCAATTCCTCTCCCACTGAACAGTCCACCCATCAAATCCATATCCCTCCAATTTAGAGAGCAGGAGGTTGTGGAGGAATGTGTCAAAAACCTTACAGAAGTCCAGATAGGCAACAGCCGTAGCTCTTCCCTTGTCCACTGATGTAGTCACTCCATCATAGGAGGCCACGAGGTTGGTCAGACAGGACTTGCCCTTGGTGAAGCCATGCTGGCTGTCTTGATTCACCTCCCTGTCCTCCATGTGCCTTAGCATAGCTTCTAGGAGGATCTGTTCCATGATCTTTCTTACAAGGAAAGGCTGAGGGACTTGGGTCTTTCTAGTCTGGAGAAGAGAAGACTGAGGGGGGAATCTCATCAATGCTTATAAATACTTAAAGGGAGGGTGCCAGGAGGATAGCATCAGTCTTTTTTCAGTGGTGCCCAGTGATAGGACAAGAGGTAACGAGAACAAACTTGACCATAGGAAGTTCCATCTAAACATGAGGAGGAACTTCTTTCCTTTGAGGGTGGCAGAGCACTGGAAGAGGCTGCCCAGAGAGGTGGTGGAGTCTCCGACTCTGGAGACATTCAAAACCTGCCTGGACAATGTCCTGTGCAACCTGCTCTAGGTGACCCTGCTGTGGCAGGGAGGTTGGACTAGATGGTCTCCAGAGGTCCCTTCTAACCCCTGTGATTCTGTGATTCTGTGATCTTCTCAGGCACAGAGGTGAGGCTGACAGGTTGGTCATTCCCAGGGTCCTCCTTTCTACCTTTTTTAAAAATGGATGCAATGTTTCCCGTTTTCCAGTCACCAGGGACTTCACCTGACTGCCATGACTTTTCAAGTATCATGGAGAGTGGCTTGGCAACTACATCAGCCAATTCCCTCAGGACTCTGGGATGCATCTCATCAGGTCCTATAGATTTATGTATGTCTGAGTTCCTCAGGTGGTCAGAAACATGATCTTCTCTTACAGTGTCCCCCAGTCCCTGTCTTGTCTTCCATCCACTTGACGACTGTAGGGAGAGAGGTTGCCAGTGAAGACTGAGGCAAAAAAGTTGTTGAGTTACCTCAGTCTTCTCCTCATCCATTGTTACCAGTTTGCCAGTCTTGCTCATCAGCGGAGGGAGGGGGTACACTTTCTTTGACCTTCCTTTTCTGGCTGACATACCTGTAGAAGCCCTTCTCATTATTCTTTGCATCCCTTGCCACGTTCAGCTCTAGCCACGCCTTTGCCTTCCTCACCCCACCCCTACACAACCGGGCAGCAGAGGTTCTACTGTTCCCAGGATACCTGTCCCTGCTTCCACTGCCTGTGACATTTCCTTCTTGCCCTTTAGTTTGAGCAGCGCGTCTTGACTCAGCCATGCTGGTCTCTTGCCTTCCTCTCCTAATTTCTTACACCTGGGGATCGAGAGCTCTTGTGCTCTGTGGGAAGCAACCTTAAAGATCTGCTGGCTCTGCTGTGCTTCCTTGTCCCTGAGGGCAGTTTCCCAGGGGGTCCTACTGACTAACTCCTTGAACAGATGGAAGTTTGCTTTCCTAAAATTCACGGTCCTGACTTTACTCTTCACCTGCCCCATATCCCTCAGGTCTGTGAACTTCAACAGTGCATGATCACTGCAGCCCAGGATGCCTCCAATCTTGACGTCACCAATTAGCTCACTTGCGTTGGTGACCAACAGGTCCAGTATCGCATCCCCTCTGATGGGGCTGTCTATTACCTGGCTTAAGAAGTTATCCTCACTGCATTCCAGGAGTCTCCTGGATTGCCTACAGCTCCCCATGCTACTTTTCCAGCAGATGTCAGGGTGACTGAAGTCCTCCAGCAGGATGACAGCCTGTGAGTGTGATGCCTCCTGTAGCTGGAGTAAGAAGGCTTCGTCAATAGGCTCCCCTTGATCGGGTGGCCTGTAGTAGACACCAACCGCAATGTTCCCTTTGTTGCCTTGGTCACTAATTCTTACCCACAGGCTTTCAACCTGCTCGTGGCTATTCTTCAGAGACAGCTCTTCACACTGTATCCGTTTCTTGGTGTAGAGGGCAACACCTCGGCCCCTTCTTTCTCGCCTGTCCCTTCTGAACAGCCTGTAGCCATTGATAGCTGCACTCCAGTGATGGGATTTATCCCACCAAGTTTCAGTAATGGCAACTAGGTCATAGCTTTCTAGCAGCACAGTGGCTTGCAACTCGTCCTGTTTGTTGCCCATGCTGTGTGCATTGGTGTAGCGGCACTTCAGCTGGGCTGTCGGCTGTGTCACCTTCTTAGAGGAACACACCTTAATTCCTTTGAGCTATTTCACTGGTGGTTTCCTGATGGCTCCTATTACCTCAGGAGCCCCTGGCTCATGTCTGTAAGACTTCAAGTGTGCTGCAGTGTAGCCAGGATGTCTTAGAGCAACAGGCTGCGAGCCCTCGCTAGCATCCTGTCCCTCTAACCTTGGCGTGTTGTCCCACAGCTTGCCACAGGCAAGCCTGATATTATTCCCCTCCCCCTTCCAGTTTAAAGTTCTGTCAATAAGCCCCGCTAGCTTGTGAGAAAGACTCTCTTCTCCCTTTGAGAAAGGTGAATCCCATCTGATGCCAGCAAGCCTGGCACTGTGTAGGCCATTCCATTATTGAAAAACACAATATTGTGGTGGTAACACCAGCCATGGAGCCACGTATTAATAGACTGGGCTTGTCTGTTTCTTCCAATGCCGCTGCCTGCAACTGGAAGGACAGAGGAAAAAATAACCTGCGCTCCAGATTCCCTTGCCACTTGTCCTAAGGCCCTGAAGTCTCTTTTGATCACCCTTGAACTATGTGTTGCAGCTTCATCACCACCCACATGAAAAAGCACTAATGGGTAATAGCCTGAGGGCCATATCAGGCTAGGAAATTTCTTAGTGATGTTCTTAACCCAGGCCCCAGGGAGGCAGCAGCTGAATGTATCTTGATCTTTTTGCTGGGATGGGATGTCTACTTCAAACCCACTTGTGCAGTAGAAGATAGTGTGAAAATGTATTTTTCATTGTTTATACTGAGGTTTAGTGCTTGGAAAAGGCTTGGTATTGCATTTGCCTGCAGCTGAATCTATTTGAAGGAGGCAGCCTTTATTAATCTTCCAGCTATGAGGACACTTCTGTAATTTTTTGGCATTGGGTTGGCATTGCTGTTGCTGTAGTATTTGCAAGCACTCTGAATAATATGGAAACACTGACCGGGCCTATGCACTCCTTATGTTCATAGTGACTTCAATGACACATTCTGCATGCTGGTTTTGTATTTGTCATTTACCACTCTTATATTGAGAACCATGATAGAGGAAGACATTTAACTCTGATACTGAGAACAGCCTGCTGTCCTTTGTCCTAGGAAACCAGTTAGAAGAAAAGAGTTCTGGTTTAGGGGAATTGTATGATTTATAGTCAGAGCTGTTTACTTTTTCTTTGCATAAGACCTTGTAAGGTGCACTACAAAAAAGACAGGGAAAGTAAATTTTTACTGGAGAGTGTTTGGAACAGGACTGCATATGTGGAAGGAGCAGTTACTAGCATCTGTGTAGGCATTGCCAAAGTTTTCTAGGATGTTATGAATTGTCAGTCATTTTGATCTGGGATAAAGGAATAGGAAGGGTGGGTGAGACTGAAATAGAATTTCTGCTCTTGACTACGAATTCCCACCAAACCACGTGCTTAAGGAAGTGGCCAAGGCTGCACAGACATCAAAGGGGCAGGAGTCTTTCCTTCTCTGTAGTTTTCAATGTTTCCACACTGGCTCATATAAATGTTGGCAGGACTGCAGTCTTTGACAGTGCTACAAGTGGCATCTTTTATTTTTTCATTAAAAGCGAGAATATTACCAGTAAATGGACAGTGACTGGAGAACTTCTCAATATAGAAAGAGGTTTATCTGTCTTCTTAATGAAGGACGCACACTTATCTTTTTATTTCACTGTAGTGTATTACAAGCTATGTTTTAATGGTACTGATGTGCTGATCAATCCAGATTGGTCTCTATGACAAGCTTTGTCTTCCTCATCACTTACCTGTTAGTCAGTGCTTGGCTTAGTCACGATTTTTGCCAACAGTGATTTTAGATACCTCCAAATCACTGATAAAGATTCTGCAAAAATACCCCACTCCTTTGCAAAGAAGTGTGTATCTGTTGTTTCTTTTCCATCTTTCCGGGGGAAGATCCCAAGAAGCTTTAAAATGGGATAAAAACATACTTATTAATCCTGTCCCTAAATTAAATTTCCAGGATCTGATTCTGAAAACATCAAAAGGAAATAGAGATTTGTGTTATAGCCTAGAATTTTGCTCTAGGGACCTAGACAAATCAGTATGGACATCTTTAAGTTTGTACATTAGGAAAAAGGGAAAAGCCAAAAGCACTGTTTTTTGTCCCTGCGAAAAAGTTGCATCTCTGAGCTAATGTATAAGAAGGCCAATTCCAGTCCAGTCCTCAGGAGGCTCTCACAGAACATTTTCAAACCTCTGTGAGATTGAAAAAAAAAAAAAAAAAAAAAAAAAAAAAAAGAAAGCAAAACAGATACTAAAAAACGAAAAGAAAATTATTTCTTAGGCTGATATCTTCTGAGATAATACAGGGAGTGATACTTACTGATATTACACCTACAATTTGGTAATTTCATTTGTTAATCTTGTTAACATGCTATTTTCCCTCTATTTCAGTTAATTAAAAAAGACAGATCTGACCTGACAATGGTCTCCATGGTGCTTGTAATCACACTTTCCTAAACCCTGACACACTGCTGTTTGTTATCACATTTTCTTGGGTTTCCTGTTGTTTTTCAAGCCATTTTTCACAATTGAATAAGAGCTGATAGGAGATAACATGCCAAACAAGGTTGTGTGAGTTTTTGCTTTGAAAGCAACAGTAGTGAGAAAGCCATCATTTGGTAAGATTGCTGGGCAAAGGTTTCAGATAAGCATTCAACTGACAAAATACAGGCTGATGGAGAACTAAGCTGCCTGCAAACGTATAGAGCAAGCCAGAGCTGTCATATCTTTCAAAAAGCAAGCAAAATCCTTCCACTGATCTTCTATTCCTTTAATCCAACATAGTAAGAAGTAGCTTTCCAGTTTGGGTCCTGATGTATTTGCTTGCGTCACTGTTTATAAAACAAATCAAGTAAAAAGTAAGGCAAAAAACCTCTCGGTTAACTCTCACAGCCTTGCAGTTTTTCCTTGACTAGTTACAAAATTCTTTCCAAACACTAATTAATCACACTAAAAGGCCACATATACTGATATTTTGTCAATTTCCAATGCCAAATATCTTTGCTGCCAACAGGCAGGAAGAAGTTAATGAATGGAAGAGATTATATACAGAAATAATTCAGCTGGTAAGATGATGAGCAAGGAAAAAATGAGACCCACTAAGTGGAGCTAAAAAGAAAGAAATAAATGAGTATTTTTTAATGATATCCAAAAGATTTCAGGTAACATTATGGCTAAAGTACTTTCATTATACAATAAATAGGTCCCTACCCGAAACAAAATTAAACTTCAATAAACTAGTCAGAAGAGAGAAGAACTCATTATTAGTGGTGTGGAAATTACTGGTGTAAAATTTCTTAAACTACACAGTGAAAGGCAATTTAACAGGGTGGTTTTGACGCTTGATCAATATCTGAGATGTCCTGCAAACCCACAGAACTGTTGAGCCATAGGAAAATTTGGGTTGGAAAGGGCATCTGGAAGTCCTCTTGTTCAATCCCCCACTCAAAACACATCCAGTTACAGCATGTTGTTCAGGGCCTTGTCTGGCTGAGTTCTGAATATCTCCAAAAATGGAGGTGCCACCACCTCTCCAATACCTGCTTCAATATTTTACCATCCCCATGGTGAAAAAATGCTTCCTAAAATCTGATTGGAATTTCTGGTTTTGCAGTTTGTGTCTGTTGCCTCTCGTCCGATTGCTGTACACCTCTGAGAAGAGTTTGTCTCTATTTCTCTGCATCAAACCATTACGTAGCTGGGGTCACCAGTGAGATCCTTCAGCCTTTCTCCGAGTTGAACAAGTCCAACTTCCTCTCCTGCTCTTCATATATCCACATGCTGCTTCTGAGTAGCTGCTTTCTCAGTTGACTGGAGCATAACTTGGACTCCTGAATTGGGTGTCTAAACACCAATGGAATGAATCTGGGTCATCCAAAAGAGAGGACAAAGTCAACAGTCTTTGACCATAATTTGAGTCTCGTGATCAAAAACTGTTTCAGAAGCCCCAGGATAAAAGAAAGAATGAATGACCCAGAAGAATGCTGTGTTTTGTGGTGGCAACAGAAGAGGCTCTAGACAAGCTGAAGGGACTTGTCCAAACTAAGTTGGTCTGGCAGTGAAGGCTTCTGCCTAATTAGCAGAGTTTCCCGCTCTTGGATCATTTTGTTGGCTCTGGGTGGTTAAGGGGGCCAGCTGTGAAATGGTTAACTCTGAAACAGAAATTCTAGCAACACACACTTCGTGTTAACAGCATTAAGAGTTCATGACACTTGGACAGCTGTTGCTTCCGTCTGTAAAAAGAAGTTGTATCCAGAAGGCTGCACCTACAGCCCTAAGGACTGGAACCTTTCTTTTGCAATGGTAGCACAAGCTCCTCAGACACTGGTGAAGTACGAAGCAGCTTTTGGTGGGAGTGACCACAAGGTATCTGCTCTATTGAAGATTAGCAGAATCAAAGAGAAATGAACTCAAATAACTTCTGAAAGAGCTGAATTACTTCTTTTCATTATGTGACCAGAGGGTCAGACTGGTCTTATGGCAGAAGGATTTTGAGAAGAGGAAATGATCACTGTCCAAAATACCCCATGGTCATTGCAACAGAGCTGTGATCCAGAGAACAAGAGGCTGGTGATCAGCCTAGAGGTGAGGTAATGGAGTTAGGCAGTAGCCAGATTATGCAGCATATTTTCTTGAAGTGACAACTAATATACAGAGCAGCATGATTTTTCCCTTCCCATCTTTCAGTCCCTGGAAAATGACTCATGTGATGCATCAAGTGATGAGGCAGTGGGAATGTGACACCAAAGACAGATTTGCTTGTGACTCCGAAGAGCTGCTCAGAGCTCTGCAGAGGGAACCTGGGTTCAGGCATGTGGCCAGCAATCACTAAAGATGGGGATGTGTGTGTTGTTCTGATGGAGATACCTAGTGCAAATTAAAATGGATCCCCTCAGCAGCAATTTAAACTAAGCAGGGATTACTAGTTTGTAAAATCATACAGGTCTCCAGGGACTGAAGTGTTTCAAGGTCCACAATGAACTGAATTCAAAACTTTCTCCCGAACAAATGATTGACTAAAATTTCCAAGACCCCAGAATCTGAGCTTTGCTGCACAGGAAAATTCCATAGAGGACATTTGGGTCCAAGACGATTAAAAGTGCAGTGTCCTTGCTCTTCCAAGAACTTCAGTGGAGCTCAGCAAAGCAACTAGTTTATGTACATTTTCACTGCTTAAAAATGGTTAACTGAGTTCACTTTAATGCATCATATCCTGTGCTTTTTTCAATCACAATGAGCAATGACCATTCTTGCGCGCGATGTTTTATCTGGGCTTGCATGAGGACAGCAGAAGGAAGTAATAGGGAAAGAGATTCTCCTTTTTTTTGAAGTGGGTGAGATACAGCAAGGGTGATTTAAAAGGAGAAAATCTGGCACAAAGAGAGAACTGCTTGTGCCTCTGTTCTCGGTGGAGTTTTGAGTCATTCATGCAGTGCAGTAGCTAGGGAGCCTGAGTGACTCATACATTGCTAACTATGGAGAAAAAAATATATTTTGTGAAACATTCAAGCATTACTCACATTTTCGCTTAGTATCAGCTGATTCTAGTAGCCTTATTCCACCTTTCGGGATTTAGTACAATGGGTTATATAAAAGACAGATTGGGCTCAAGCTCCCTTTAAACTGATGTGCTAAATACGGCATCAGCCACCTTGCCTACATTATGAAGTATTTTGAGTGCCCTTTAGTTCAGCATGGAAGTTATTATCTTTAACAAGGAGGAGATGGGAAAATTGCAAAACTCGCATTACAGCTGACTTCAAAAGCTCTTGATAACTATCTTGAATTCTGTGTTGTGACTTTCATCCCAAAGGTTTCTCAAATGTTTGACCAACTGGTAAACAGAGCATATCCAAGGATTTATTACCTACTTCTGAACTGATACAATTTCTAAGGTCTTCAGTACTCAAAATCATGGAACAAGAGGAAAAAATGGAGTCTTTTCCAAGCTCAACAAGCCCAGCTCTCCAGCCTCTCCTCATACATCGTGTTGTCTCGCCACCTGGCCAGCTTGGTGGCCCTCCACTGGAATTGCTCCACTATGCCCATGTCTTTCAGTATGGGGGAGCCCAAAATCAGACACAACGTATGGTCCAGATGTGGTCCCACAAGTGCTGAGCAAAGGGCAATGATCGCTTCCCTTGACCTACGGGCTACGCTTGCTAACGCAGCCCAGTGTTCGCTTGATCTTTGCCACAAGGGCCCACGCTGCTTACGAGTACTGAGCAGTGACATGGGTCAGTGCAGATGCATCGTATGGCTGTGCAGTATAAAGACGCCCAGGAAATCTACATATGTTAGGAGACCTACATATGGTCACACTGTCCACAATTTCATCCAGTTTGTGGAAGACTGTGTAGACTATTTGGTAGATCCCTGGAACAAGACCAGAAGTCTGACATCATTAAGTTCTGATTTATTGATAAAAATGAGTCATTTCAGTTTTAAAGAAAAGTGAAATGATGTAGACCCTTTTTGCAAATAGTTTTGAGGTCTATGGAAAAGTGCTGTGTAAGAGCTAGATGTCATTTTGCATAGGCTTTTTGTGAATGTTTGTGTGAGGTAGATCCCTGCTACAAAATTCTACCCCAAAGCAAATTTCAACATTTGTGCTGCATTATTCTAGGAACTTTAATATATCACTGTGGCCAAAAGTTTCATATGAATCAAAAGGAAACTGGATATTTTTCTGGATAACAGGAATACACAGTTTTATTAGCAAAGATTACAAGGTATATAAAAGCTCTGTGAGTTCTGGAAAGGTTGAGGATGCTCAGTATGAGGCATGTTTGTGCTCCAAATAAATATGAGCCATTTCTGTTAGCCATTTCCACAATGGTCTGATGTGATTTCGTGCTTCTTCCTCTGAAGTCCCTGACAGCCCTTCTCAGAGACAGAACATTGACCTCAGACTGGGAAGATCCAAGATTTCCAGTGCTGAGAGACTGAAATATTTCACTAGAAACCACTGAGAGCCTTCCAGTGGCTCCCCATGACCTCTTCCTCTACCCAGGAAGGCAAAAGCATTTTCCTGCAGTTGGGTGGGGAAGAACCAGAGGTGCTCAGCTGCTGAAGCCCAGAAAAACAAGGATTTATCTCTTCTGATCGCCTAGCAGAGCACACAAGGAATTACAGCCATGGATGTGGACACAGCAAGCTTGATCTGGCTCTCCAGTGTACTAGGATAACTCAGATGTCAGTCACCAAACCTACACTACAGTTAAACCTAATTCCAACTCGTGATGCATTTGCTTAGATATAATTCATTTTCCTAATAAATAAATAATTTATTTAATTTAATTACTAATTTCTAATAATTTGTCTCCTTTCAAAGTCTGGATAACGCTTATTGAAGCCAACAGGTGTCTGTGGGGTGAAATATTGCTCCATCCCCAGTGCGGCAATATCCAGTGTTCAGGACTGTCACAGGGGAGACATGGGCAACCCCAGGGCTTAGTCAGGCGTGTTCTGGAGTGTGCATATCTCAGATAGAGACAGATGGTTGTTAGCTCACTAGAAATATGTAGGTTAATTCCCTAGAGGAGTATGTATCTTCATCTGATTGCACTTCAGGGGAAATTTGGGTAAAACAACTTCAATGGGAATTGTGAGAAGCACTGAAAAGTCAGGTCACAGTTTCCTGTGGACTAGGATGTTTAATATTAGGCAATGCGGTTTGAAACTGTTAGCTAAGAGGTAAGGCTATTGCAAAAAGGCTTGAAGATTTTGTAAGGTAATTGTTAGGAAATTAATCAAGAATAGGGCAGAATATGTCATTATGTTACTAACCAATGAGTAGTGTAACTGTGAATGCAGGATGCAGTTCTGTTCCCCCATCTCAGAGCTAGAAAATGTTCAGAGAAGGACAACCACAAGTATAAAATGGTTTCCTGACTAAAAGAAGCAAAGTGGACCAGCAGTCTCCACTTTGGGACAGAGGCAGCCAAGGGTCTATAGAGACCTGTATATCCCATCAGGGTCCATCGAATTTGGGATGCCATAGAGAAGGTGAAAGAAGTAGGGGTTCTTCACTATTTCTCGCACTGTAGGGACTAGAGGGACTCCAGCCATCAGCAGGTTTGGCACAAACAAAAGAAAGTACTTTTTCACAGAGATGATGGAACCGATTGCTGTGGTAATTGTGAAGGTGGAAACCATACAGATATTCAAGCCAGACTGAACAAATTACCTCCGACTGTGATTATTAAGCATGATATTGCAGATACAGTCTCCTGCTCAGGAAGTCCCCCAACCTCTCCTTTGGCAGAAGTCACCAAGAAGATGGGTTGCTTGAACATGCCCCCATTTCTGCTGTTCTTCATATATTTCCCCCACTTCCCTCCATCCTTCATGGGGGAGATGCCTTTGAGGAAGGCAGTTATGCATTTTTTCTGGCCATCCTTGTGTTTCTCCTCATCCTGATCCCTTTGCTGGGGATTTCTGTGCTCACAGGACAGCTGTAGAGAGCTCCTTCTCCTGGCTGCATGAGTCTGCCTTTGTGCATGGGGCAGGGACAAGTATCTTTCATAGAAAATTAAAGAAATGACAGGTACAATGTCCCTCGAGCAGCTTGGACCAAGTGGTCACACGAAAACTTGATTTTAGTTAGTGAAAGGGGAAATGGTGTCTGGGCAATCTCACCAGGATCATTTTCTTAATGAATCACATCCTTCTTTTCAGGAAAGGAGGTGGAGCCATGTTTGGGATCCTTGCTGCCCCTAGCGATGGACTCCTTTCACCCACAACATATATGACCTCTGTGTGTGTGTGTTCCTCTTCCTTGGATGGATGCTCCAAAACCATAAATGAAGGCGAAGCTGGGTGTCTCTGCTGGTGGCAGAATTGGGAGCACTGGGATGTGAAAAGCTGGGGCAGTGTGGTTGGTGTGCTGGAGCAGAGCAGAGCCTGCTGCTGGCTGGTTGACACCACAGGGCTATCTGAGAGGTGGCCATGCCTGCCAGGGCTGCAGCTGCACCCCGGGGCAGACGTGGCATTGTGGGGAGTCCTGCATGTGGTGGGACATGCTAAAGGAAGGATCACAGGGAGCCAAGGCTCCTTAGGGGACCCTGGAGAGAGCCAGCCTTGCAGGTGTCGGGGGAGACCCACCTGTACTGGCCCTTGTCTCCCACTGCCCATAAAGAGGGCTTGTATCATGACTGACCTTCTGGGCAGCTGTGCCCTGCAGTGCGACCAGCTCTTGTGCCCCAGCCACCCCAGTGATGGGGCGCTCCCCGGGCTCTCCCAGCTGCATTGGGCAGTGTTGCCAACTTCAAAATGGCACGCCTCACCTCTTTATCCATCTCTTCCACCTTCCTTCTGCCTTTGCCCTGCCTCATCCCGCTGCTAAGCAGGGATGGACATAGCCACAGCGAGGACCCAGGAAAGGAGCTCCACAATGGTCCAGGCTTTGCTTTGTCAAATGTCACCAGGTGCGCAGCATGCGGGGTCATGCAATGGGGGAAGGAGGGCATCCCCTTGTCACTCCCAGCCTCTCCATCACATTAAGCCTCTGCTTTAGAGTGGAAACTCTGGGGTGTACACTGCCATTTCTAATTACTCTGTGCACAGCTTGGCACAATAAAGCCCTCCGTGGCGGGTCTCCAGGCACTACTGTAACTCTCTGTATGCACCCTATACATTCAGAAGGAATCACTGGGGAATTAACACTGCTGGTTTCAGCCTGCCTCTGCGCTGCATGAATAATCACGGAAAAAATTTGCATTCATTCAACAGTGTGTAGGAATGTTTAAATTAAAAACCCATTTTCATTTAATTAAGGGGGAAAAAACAACAAAAAATCATAATTTGTGTTTGATAGTCTGAGACCCTTAATTTGCTTTAAATGAAAAAGTTGTTGTCAGTTTAGGTTCAGTCTAGAAAGATTAATAATTTGTTTGATCACCTGAGAAACAGGAGCTCATGTTGCCCAGTGGTTTGTTATTGTATTTCAGCAATAGTGTCCTTCTCATCTGAGGTTAACTAGAGTTACAGAACTGACAAAGCACCGCACCGCTGTTTCCCTGGCTTTATGTCCTATGATAGCTACTGCTTAAGCAGAAGACATCCTCACAATGTGACACAAATATATGCAGGAAACATTAAGAAAAAAAATTCTCTTGCACTTCTGTAAATCCACATTACATCTAAGTGAATCAGCTGTATTTCTTACTTAAAAAAAAAAAAAAAAAAAAGAAACTTAGGAACTTACAATGGCTAATTATTTTTTGGAATCACAGCATTTTGACTGACGAAAGGCCTTCAGGGAGTATTCTCATTTTTCTATTCACAGCAGAACAAAGTCTCGCTAATATGGAGACTGTTTCTTCCGCTTGCCTTACTAAACTGTACAGCGTAGGTCAGGCACATTCCCATCCCTCACTGGACAATGGCTTAATTAGAGGAAGATCCCAGATGAAGGGATCCTCAGACAAAAGGGTCTGCGGCAAAGCGAGAAATGTGCAGGTCTGTGCCAGCTCACCCACTCATGGAGGAAGATGTGTCGAAGCTGTGGGACATTGGTGGGGATGGCACTACAGGGATGGATGGTGGTGGGGGACACTAGTGGTGCCTGCAGATGAGATCCACCTCTCTCCTTGCACCTGCCCTGAGCAGGATTTGCCCATCAGCTCCTTTCACTTTTCACTTTAAGCGTAAATGCAATTGTAGGCTGGAGGTCCCCTCTTCCTAAGGTAACCCTCTAAATGCATTTGGTCCTGTTCCTGACTCCTGAAAGAGCTGGAGGTGACCACCCCATGCCCTGTCTGCAAACAAGGAGTCCAGGGAGGGTGCCCAGTCCTGCTTAGCATCTGCTGGAGGCAGATGCAACATGCCTGATTTTGGGTGAAACGGCCTTTTCCTTGCATATTGTCTGGCCAGCTTGGCATTTACAGCTGGGGAGTGGCAACAATGCCAACAGGCTATGAAACGCAGACAAACCCAGTCATTGACCTGCCCTTGCTGGCAAAGCACCTTGTTGGCCTCTCCGAGGGCCCTTCACACCCAGGTGATAATAAACCGACACGTCACCGTAGCCTCTCCCTGTCTCCTCCATCCTGTCAGGTGAACAAAAGTCAGTCTGGGAAAGGTCACAGGTTTCTCGTGTTTCTTCCCAGGATTTGTGCTCAGCTACTCCTCCACCCCACCTCCTGCTGCTGGCACTGCTGCTGCTCTCCGTGCACATGCCACTGGGACATTGAAATGAAAAAGTGGGTCTTCCATTTCTGATGGGAACTGCTGGTTTCTAGGAAGCGTGTGCAATGTCCTTCTCGATCACAAGCAGTCATCATGGCTTGGGGAGGGACTGCTGCTTCAGTCCTGGGGACTTCATTAACTAGAACAGAATTTGTATGAAAACCTCAGACTCTGGGAAAATCTGGGTTTGTATCCACTGCCAGATATCCATGGTATCCAGTGTAGCAGGTCCAGACTGGTGTTGCTGATGTGGACACAGGTTTGAAAGGCTCCGTCAGGGCTTCCCCCACCATGTTGTCCTTCATGGCACATCCTCTTCAGTTTCCTCAGGTGGCTCTGCTCCACCATGGGAAAGTCCTTGACTAACACAGCACCTACTTGTCATACCTAAACACCAAACCAGGAATTTGTCATGGGAACATGAAATCCTTTGGTCATAATTTTTTTTTTTTTTTAAATAATCCACCCCAAATCCCACAAGGCTGAAACCACCACACCGTGCCCCCAACTAAAACATTTGAATTCTCAGGGGCAATTTGTCACACCTAATTCAGACAGATGTCTGGCATCCTGAGCTCATTTTAGAGCTGGCTGGTATCAACAGGTCCATCTAGAGAGTGTTCCATGTGATATGTTGCATGTCGTACCTTAGAATGTGAGGACTGCTCTCGAGGTGTCTATTTCTCCTTGTCCAAGTGCTTTAATTAAAGTAAATTAATCCCTCTGCCTCTGCTCCTATACTGTCTCTTCACCATTTTCTTTTCCTTTTCATTGTATTTCATCCATCTGTAGTGGCCTGACATGTTAGCTGGTGAACTTTTCACAGCACAGACTTTATTTGTGTTTTTACAGCACCCGCTAGAGAAGCTCCTTCAACCTGACCCTTTCCTCTGGAGGCTGCTACAAAACAAACTGCTGCAGAGTGTAAGGGGGAAACACAAGGTCCAGCTACTGCTGTGTGTGGTCCAAAGGTGCCTTCCTTGATCCACACTGAAATACAGGCTGGTGCATCTTGTGTGCTCACTATATGGCATGCATCTGAATAATAGCTGTTTTGTGACAGCCTGCAGTCTGATCCTGGGGCTGTCTCCTCCAAGCAGCGGTGTCAGGAGTCTTACGCAGCACTAACACATCAGCCGTCTTGTTGCTGTGGGTTTCAGGCGAGGTGGTGACTGTTGCATGAAAAACCACCTCTCCTCTCAAGGACCCAAGCGAAGGCTGATGAGAAAAGTCGTTGCACAAGATAGTAATTCCTAGCATAGACAAGATGTTTTCTGGTTCTCTGCTTGCTGCTATTTCACCCTCAGCCTCACTTTTCATTTAAGCCATCTTGCAACAACCGAGGATTTTTGACCAGTGAGGCAGTCTTTCTCTTTTTCTAACCCCAGCACCATGCAGAACAGGACCTCGCTGCAGAGCACGGGGTTTGTGAACTGTTACACTAGACACAACATCAGTACCAGGGATAAGGAAAGGGTGCAAATCCCCGACCCAATGTCCATGAGACTGGGCTTCATAAACATGGGTGGTAGTCCAACCTTGGCTTCCTGAGCACATTGTCCAAGAGGTGTTACACAAACACAAGGGAGCATCATTCACAGACATTCAGACCAACAGGCCTTTGGCAGTCTGTGTTTCCCAAACATTAGTGTTGGCTCTTCTATACCTGGCATCATTTTTCCTGACTTCATGCTTTTCCTTTTAACTTAAAATTCATTTGGCACAGTCTAAATTCTTGTTTCAATGAAGTTGTCTAAGAAAGTAACACAAATTCAGGCTGGAAGTTAGGAAGATGTGTTCAGCGACCAGGCGAATAAAGGGTAACTCAAGCTTTCCATTGAGTAGGTGGACTGAAAGAGCAAACCATCCTTGAGGATGGTGTCTAAAAGGAATAACACAATGCAGTTGCCTGAGATAGCCCAGGCATCCTTTTAGGCCCTATGATTCACATGACATTTGTGCCTTATTCACAGCTTCTCAAACGTCTGTCTCCTACTGTTATTATTTTTAGCTTGGTTTGCTAAAGAAACAAGGCTGATGTGATGAGGCTGCCCATCTGCCTGGCTGTCTTTTGGTCCCTTCTCTCCCTTCTCCCAAAACCCTGTGAACCTGCTGGCCTGTTTCAGTCCGGTCTGATGGTGGGATGGAGGTCTCAGGGTGAATTATCCTACATATGCCATGAAAATTGGCTGTTCCTCAGGAAAGGACTAACACAGCTCATGGTGGAGGGAAGGGCAGGGTGAATCCAGGTGTTGGTACCCTGTCTGTGGCAGCAGCCAGGCAGGTGGTGGACGTGCACATACTCATCAGGCAATTGGGACACAGGACACTTGAAAACTGAAACAACATGTACTGCCTCTTGTCTGCGGAAGGGCGTCCTAAAAGAGATAGGGTATTTGAGCTATTGCCATACAAAGGGCAAGGGGATGAAGGACACGTTTCTCCGGATAAACCAGCCTTCCCTATGTCTTCAGCTCACCGAGAAGCACCTGCATCCGTAACCCTGGGTAACTGTCCAGGTAACGGACTCAGCTCTTGGTTTGTGGCTGATTTAGCGTGTTAACTGCCTCCTGACGTGAGGTACTTCAGGCGTGGATTTGATTTGGCTCCTGAAGCTGGCATGCCTGTGTTTAGACTGCACACCTACCCGCGTGTGAGAGGAGAGCAAGGCCTCTTCGGGGAGCTTTGTCGTCTGTGCAGGCGCACAGAGTGATCGGTCCCAACCCTGGATTTCCAGAGGTGCTGACTTGATCCATTGTCTGCCTTCTCACACTGCCGAGGCAGCATTTAAGCACACAAACAGATGCTGTAGTCTGGCAGGGAATATAAATGCATGCTTAGGTTTGTCTGCTGGGGCCGCTCAACCTCTAACGTTAACTGCTTGTCTTTGCAGGAATGAGACTGCTCTGTGCAAGTCTCACGGCTCTGAAAGCTTTCAAGACTGGCCGTGTGTCCTCCAGACTCTCTTACTCTTCATTTTTTATAAGATGAATAGTCAGGATAAAGCTGCATTTCCTTTCCTGCAGGGCATTTCCTTCCTTCTCAGATCTTACCATCGTGCATCACGCAAACCTCGCCTTTTTGCAGGTACGAAAGATGTAATCCCACTCAGGTGCTCCCAGGATCCCCCTGTGACTGGCAGCTGATGAACGATCCTCTCCTTTCATTTTCATGCTTCCTTTCTTCAAAGTGACGCAACAGCCTCCGCAGATCCTCAGCTTCCCTCCCAAATGGAGTGCATCTCATTTCCATGCCTTTTTAAGCTTACCAAAATAAAGTCCACATGTTTAACAAGGAAAGCAGCACAGGGTTACACATCTTGGCAAGGACACTAATGGCAAAGGCAGGGCCCGGGCAGGGAGCTGCCAGAGGGTGACAGCTTGTGTCCTGCTCCTTTTTCGCCACTTCTATTAGGATCCCGCTCTGCAAATTTCATGCTTAGTGTTTTGATGCCTAAATTTCAATTATAACCACATGATCTGCTTGTCTATAAGCAAAAGGCTTGCCCTGTTTCAGAATATGAATTACAGTCATGAATTCACCCTTGGCTAAATTGCATGTTTATTCCTAGTATGAAGCCATGAACCCTGCTCCTGCAGAGAGGAAATCATTACCCACGTCAATGCCCTGAAAAGGGGAGGGACTGAGGAGGGAGAAGCACAAACACCACAGAAAAAGCCTAACGTGCTCATTATGAATAAAATACCCAGCCCAGGTTTCATCATGGAACAGAATGGCTCCAAACAGCACCAGAGGCCCTGTTTACGAGGCATAGGACTGATACTACTGCCCCCTGCCACAGGAGTTTTATTTTAGGTGGTAAAAACAAGGAGGAAACACTGAAAAGTCAGGAGAAAGTGGAAGGATCCTTTTCAGCATAAGTGTCAGTTTGCATCTGTGCGGTGTGGAGTAAAACAGCAGTTTTGCCGCGGCCTGACCTCGCTAAATATTCACTTCCATTCCCAAACATGGGCTTTGCTGGCTGTCAGAAATGAGCTGCTTGGAGGGGCCCTGCTGCGCTGAGGCAAGGGCTGGCTGGGGACACTGCTGCTCCCTCCCCCTTGGGTGCTCCCTGCACAATGCGGAGGAGGCATCGGAAGGCACCCGCCTGCCACGCAGCCGAGGATTCCCCTCCCCTGGGGAAATCTTCAGCAGTTTTCTTCCTGACGCTGCTAGAGGACGTGTAGCTGCCACGTGTGACATCCACAGGGACACTAAAGTCCCCTCCTTTACATGAAAGGCTGAAGGGGAATGCATACGCTCTTAGGGAGCAGCGCAATAAGAAGCAACGCTGCCACAGCTCCAAGTCCCCAGGTCTAGCTAGTAACAAGGCTGAGCGCATGTTCCCCATAGGCGCACGCACAAGCACACGTATACCACACACACATACACGCAGCCAGACACACTGATCTACGCAGACAGATGTGGCCAGTGCTCACGTAAACACAAACAGTGCCAACAGCCTCATCCTGTTCCCCTCTCTGGCTGAGCAGGATGACAGTCCAGCAGTGGAAATTATGCATATACATATGTAGGGTGTGAATCCCTGCAGCAGCTGGGCTCAGATGCTCAGCTTGCCCAGTGGCTGCCCCTGGATCCCAGCCTGCCCACTAGCCAGCAACTGGGCATGCAAGCCCCCGATGGTGCAGCTCCGGTCTCTCTCATGGTGGCACCCCAGGCACATATCCCTCTGACCCAGCTCCCGCTCCAGCTGCTGCACTCAGACCCCACGTACCCATGGACACTGAATGGGGTCACTCACCCAGGAAAACTTAGAAACGGCATTTAATTAGGAGACAGGACAGACTGTGCTGGGCAGGGCAGGGCATGGCCAGACAAGCACAGTGACCAGCCCTTGCTTATCCCTTTATCCCTCTATTTTCCCAGATTTGTTCCTCCCTAAGTGATCTTGATCCCTCCCTCTCCCACCTTTGGTTCCTCCTTCCTTCTGGGCTCCCCCAGCTGCCACGGTGCCTCCAGGTTCCCTGTGTGAGTGGAGATGGCTCTTTGATGGGCTGAAGGCTCTGGTGGGCAGCTTGGGAGGAGTGGGGCAGGGGGTGACTTGCAGAAGTTACCTCAAATTACTGGGCTCTTGCAAAGCAGTGCAATGACACTGGATGTGATTTTTTTTATCCGATGTAAGATTCTCAGGTTAATAAAAACTGCTGTGAACATTATGGCTGATGTAAGGGATACTGAACCCTCTCTTCGTTTTTGAAGGGTCATTTTTATTTTGCTGGGAAATGTTTTTAAAATATGCCAGAGCTGTCTCTGCTGCACACAAGCAGTGTGTCTGCCATTCCTGAGCACTGTCCCAGCACTAAGCAGCATTTGTGTGCTGCCTTGGAGCTGTGCTGTTTGTGGTGTCTCTTCCCAAAAGCAATCGCATCTGGGTGATGGTGAAGGCTCGGGGCACCTCCAGGTAGCCAATTCACCCCCGCCGTTCCTCAAAGGATGACCAAGAGGGAGCCATCCCTTCCTGTTTTTTCTTCCAAATTGGCAATTGTTTTATGGTAATTTCCTTTATTGTATATGAAACAATAACGGGCTTTGGTAAATTACTTTAGTAATCAAGCCCTTGTTTTATTTTATGGTTTAATGTAGCAACTATTAATTGTGTTGTGTACAAAAAGAGATTTTCCCCTAATTGTTTAGTAGCATGAAGGACAAACACTTTTACATTTCTAGTGCATTATTTGGTAGGTTTTGGAGTAGTATTTTCCTTAGAGTCACCACTGGGTCGTGGTGAGATAATAAAGAGCTGGAGCAGAGCCATGGATCAGTGATGGCCAAATAACAATGTCCTTCAGTGTTCACTTAGCAGCACTGACTGGCCCCGACTCCTTTCTTATCAACAGAGAGAGCTGTAGAACACTTTGAGAAGTTTTTGAAATCAAAACTTGGAGGTGAAATAAAAGCCAGCACTACTGGCCTCTGTGTAGCACCATTAACTGGTTTCCGTCAGTAAAGCTCTGCTACAGCTTTCACTCAAGCCTAAGGAAATCTATTGCTGTTTTGGAAGACAGCTGTGTCTTTCTCCTGGACAATCTCTGAGGGCTCTTGCTGAGCTCCAATTTCTGACACCTGCACAATGCCATAGGTAGGTCAGTTTGGGAGCAACAGGAAAGGCAGGAAGGTTTTCCTTGGAGCATACCACACAGCTCACCGACCACGTGCTGCCAGCTGTGTACCTTCAGCAGCACGCTATACTGTCTGGAGGAGTGTCCCCAGTCCCCATTAGTTCATGAAGCCAACAGCAGTGACACACTTCCCCCTGCAGATCTAGGAGGAACCAAAGAACTTTTGCTCCCTCCATGCTTGCCTGCCCCCAGACCTCGCACCGTGCTGCTGTCTGGAAGGACACAGTCTCAGCTGTTAGTTCAAACATGCCCAGTTATGCTAGCATCTTTCCTCATGGATTTAACATGTCCACAATTGCTATGGCCTATTTGGATGAACATGCCACGCACAGCTGTAAGCAGGCTAGAAGTGTATCACCTCACCGGTTTAATATCTGTCACTTGTTGGCAATAGCAGTGATGGGACCTGGTCAAAACCCCACTCAATCAACTCTGGTAGACCTCAGATCAAGGGGGCAGGGACCCAGTGATCCACAACCAGTTTTGCCACTAAAGGAGATCATTTCACTGTCCCAATGGTGCCACTAAGCACCTTGAATCTGTACAAGGGCTTGGAAACTTGACTGTAGGAAGTTCCATCTAAACATGAGAAGGAACTTCTTTCCTTTGAGGGTGGCAGAGCACTGGAAAAGGCTGCCCAGAGAGGTGGTGGAGTCTCCAACTCTGGAGACATTCAAAACCTGCCTGGACACTGTCCTGTGCAACCTGATGTAGGTGTCCCTGCTCTGGCAGAGGGGTTGGACTAGAAGATCTCTATAGGTCCCTTCCAACCCCTGTCTTTCTGTGTGATTCTGTGATTCTGTGATTTACTAAAGGTGTTTAATACTGAGAGGCCTGACAGGGATTAGTGAGTAGCGAGCATCTCTGGCAGTAAGAAAACTCTTGATCAGATGTCTAAATCTGAATGTTGGCAAGCATGGAGACAGGGTCCTCTTTCACCATGCCTTCCCTACCACGCGGGAAGGTAGAGCACCAGCAGGGCACTCTGCCACCAGGCAGTGACCACAGGGATGGTACTACAGCGCAGACAGGGACCTCTAGCTCTCCTGTAGGTGTTGCTGTGAAGAGCATATCAGTAGTTGCCTTGCTGCCAGTACTGCTCCTCATGAGACTTCTTGCAAGTGCTACACAGATCAGCAGTCCACCTGCATGCCAGCTCCCTCCCTCCCCTTCTCAGTATCGTGCCTTGCTGTCAGGGACGAAAATAGAGAGCTGGGGTTTTTTACCTCTCAAATTAGCTGTGAAAATTCATATGAACATTAAGTTCTTTAAACTTCCATTACTAATATTCCCTTTGTTTACACTCAAATCCATTTCTGGCCTTATTTCAGAAATTAATTTTTGCATGCATAGCATCCTTCTCCTTCAGCTTAATACGCAGCGAAATCCTGTCCCATACTGTCAAGGTTTCCTGTGTTTGCACTTTGTCTTTTTTATATGGCAAGTTTGTGCCTGGATTACTGAAATGATTTCTTACAATTTCCAGCACTGGGAGATGAAACAGGTGAGTAGGTTCAGGACTCCACTTCCCACCTCCTGCCCTTGTGTAAGGCAACTTCCACATGTACATGCTCGAGTTACCAAAGCAACTCCCGGCGATGATGATCCCTGCCGCTAGGCACTGAGTATTTGTTGAAGCCTTTCTTAAAAACATGCAAAGAAAACTCACTCCTGTCCAGCGTGGTGTGAAAGAGGAGCACTGCTGTGAGAGAGGGGGCTGCATGTTTGAGGTACTGGTACCCGCCAAAGACAGCGTGCTCTGTCAGACCGAGCAGGCGCAGGGATGTGCCCTGTCACTCTCCTGGCTCAGGGAGTACCTTGCCATTTTTCCCTTGAGGTTACTTGCTTTTCAAGTAACCAATCTGTAAAATGGGGATAATCCCACCTCCCATGGCCATGCCCAAAAGATCCAGTAATGTTTTCCCCAGTATTTTCAACCTCTGGAAGTCCCTGGCGATACCCCAGGACCTTGCTCGTGGTCTCAGAACCCAGCTCTCCCAGCAAGACCTTCATCTCTGACTTGGTGTGACTCAGCTCTGAAATACAGTGTTTTTCCACTGAAGCTCTGAAATACAGTGTTTTTCCACTGATAATTTTGATAAGTATAACCTTAAACTGGGCTACATTACAGATGAGAACCCAAGAACATTTTTAATCTGCTGTTATTTACTTGTAACATCATGAATCACAGCGTTGCACAGTGTACATGATATTCCCTGATGATATAATTACAGTGCTCTCTATATACTGTGCTTTCTTAATTCATTGTATTCAACATTCACCTTTTAGCAAGGCGTGCTTTAATTTTCACATGCGCTTTACTCAGTTCGAGACTAAACATGGGAATCGAAAACAAGACTCCTGATATAACAGCCACACTGCACTGGCCGTGTATCTGCTGTGTTTGCTGACCTTCCACTGTAGCCTTTGCTCCCATCCCACACGTGAGCAGCACTGGATGGCTACAGGATGGGTGCAGTGAGATGGATTCTTCGAGCTGGACTTTATAATGTGTGACTGGAGCTTGTTCCCAGCCTTATCAACTGGGATGTGCTTACACAATGAGAAATACCTCTGTGGTAGTTGTGAGTTGCCTGCTCTTGATCGGGGAGGTCTCAAAGCTAAGTGCTGGCAGCGCTGGGCAAGGTGGGAGTCTGGCTGACAGTGCAGCACCCTCACTGGTGCCCTTAGCTCTCTCCTCAAAGGCTGATTAGGCCAAAAACTGGGGAAAGAAGAGTACTAAGAAACTTATATTCCCCCAGTGCCTCCACAGAGCGTGTCCCCTAGGGACAAGTGGGGTAGGAGAGGGGAGCGCAGGAGCTCCACAGACCCAGGGGGCTGGAGCTGCAGGTGTCCAGGGTAGGGAGAAGCCTGTCACCCCATCCCCAGGCTCCAGCAGGGTAATCAGGGCTTGTGCCCACATGGACAAACTTCCCTCCTTCCCCCAAGGATTGCTGCTCTCAGGCCATTACAACTGGTCCAGAATGCTGGTAAATGTGTGCACGCAGTGTTGCCCCCACGTGCCTTCACCCTGTCCCCCACCATTTTCTCCAGTTCAGTCCCAACTCACATTTACACTGTGAAGCTTGCCAGGAAGGAGAAGGAAAGCAGCCTTTCCAGGTCCAGGCTGCACGGTCCCCCATCTGCTGCTAGTTCAAGAAAGGCTGAAGCTGCTTGTTGAGGCTCAGTGTCAGATTTGAGAGGCTTCAGTTGCTGAGCTGCAGTGGATGTGCCTGGAGAAAAGTCCTTGAAATGGCAAGCAGCAGCATCTCCAGAGCTTCCTCCGATCATGCAAGTGGGGCTGTCTGAGTCTGGGTTGAGCAGGGAGCTGATCTGGAAAGCTTGATGCAAATTCCAGGGAAATGACCTCTGCCGAGGTGACCGTTGCTGAACCAAGCATCACTGAATCATAGAATGGTTTAGGTTGGAAGGGACCTTAAAGATCATCTAGTTCCAACCCCCCTGCCATGAGCAGGGACACCTCAGCAGCGACCCACACCCAAGCTTTTTACTCCAAGCTTTTTACCCCAAACTTTCTTAAAATTGTAAATTCATTACCTGTTGGGCACCCAGCCCTGCCTTAGCTCTCCCTTGGCAGTTACCAATACAAAGATTTGTCCATAATCTATTTCTCTCTGTTCCACCAAACCTTGCAGGGAGGATGCCAGTAATTTTCCAGGCTTGCCCCCTCTCCCCGTTCAGCCGACACCAGCTGCTGCTGCGTCACTGAGGGGCCCACAGACATGACAAAGGTGAGTAAACAGAGCGCAGGCCGATCAGCAAACAGCCTTACAGGTGCCTTCCCATCACGGAGCACATCCTACAAAGCCTCGGATTTTCTTTTGTTTCCTTTCCTTCTCCCACGTCTGATTTTCATACTTATGAACATGCAGATGCAACAGGGAAATTTAGGAAATCTGTTACTAAGGCAACTGATTAGGTGATGATGCAAGTTACCTTATTATTTGAAAGTCAAGGTGCCCTGTGTTGGAATAAGCTCCTACCAAAAAGGAGAATGAAAGTTTTCATAACACTTACCCACTTAAAGACAGCACGGCCCTAAAAATGACTTGCCTTGAGAATACACCGAGTGCCAGAAGCCAACAAAATCCAGATGCCTTAGCTGTAAAGTGAGTGGAGGCAAAATCTCCTCCTTGCTCCCATGCCGGCAGGATCAGAGGGGGGAAAACTTGCTGTCAGCAGTAGATGTCACACAGTCTGTGGGAAAAAGCACTCCTGTGAGGTGAGTAATTAACCAGACATCCACCTATAATTACATTTAATTATAAAGAAGAGAAATCAGAGCAGCAAAGATGCAGATCCTTGGACCTAAATGTTGTACCTAAATGCAATGATACAGATGACATTGGACTAAGGGCTATGGTTCCCCAAAGCAGTTAACTTGGGTTAACTTTATTTTCAAGAGATCATTTTCCTGCAGTTGATCCTGGGCCAGTTCTGCTGTTGCAGACCCTGCCTTTCCCCAGTTTGACCTCCCGCAGCTCAACCACAGGCTTTTTCGCGCATTTTCCTTCCTGCTTTGTGGTGTCTCATTATTTCCAGTCTTCATGTATGTTGCCATTCATTCTTCTACACAAACTTGGGCCCGTGCAGCATTTCTTTCACTTGGATGGTGCCCAAAGACTAGGTCTCTGCATCAGAACTTTGCCTTTGACCTCAGCACCCACTGAACTGGGGAAGGAAGGAGCAGGAGCCAGCACAAATGATGGGGAGCTGGACAGTCCTCTGTGAGGGTGGTACCTCCTGCCTCTTTCTCCATGTCCATCCTCAGCACACTCAGTCTCTTCACAGCCGACAGGCCCAGGATTTTGCAGCCCAGGCACCTGCTGCCCATGCTTCATGCAGACTTCCCTCACCAGAGGAGTCACCTCAGGTCTGCTGGTGGCTCTGGGACCCTGCTCAACCCAATGACACTTGCAACTCAACTGCCTTTGGCAGCTCCCACTGTGACTTTCCATGCATCTCCACACAGATCTGGCTCCTTCCTACATGCCAGGAGACGCATCCTGGGCTTTTTTTTTGGCCTATATTTTCAACGTTTTTCTTAGTAAGTCCTCACACTGCTCCTTTGCTCACAGAAAAGTCACAATTATTATTTCTGGGCCTCCAGGAATAGTGGAGGAAGAATGAGTAAAAGTCAGCAGATATGGATCTGGAGTGTTAGGTTTTGTCAGCAGATGCCAATTGTGGCATCTAAACCTCCCCTGGTGCAACTCAAGGCCATTTCCTCTTGTCCTATCGCTTGTTACTTGGGAGAAGAGACCAACCCCCACCTCACTACAACCTCCTTTCAGGTAGTTGTAGAGAGCGACAAGGTCTCCCCTCAGCCTCCCTGTGGCCATTTGAAATGGGGCCTGTATTTGGCTAAACCCACCATCTCCAGAATATAACTTGCCACGGAACCTTCTTCTTACAGGTGGAAGGCGAACTCTCCGGTGTGAATCCCCCTGCACACAGACTCCCCATGGGATGCAGCGGGTGCCTGGCTCCAGGATGCCCCTACTCCCCGGCCCTGGGGCAGAGCTGGCCTCGGCCGCTTGGGCATGCGTCTGCACAGCCGTGAGCTTTCTGCAGTGATTTCCCAGCGGGCCAGGGAGGGAAAATGAAAAGTAAAACAAAATTGCAAAACCGCCTCTGCTCTGTGGGAAATGCTCAGGTAATATGAATAGCAACGGAGATGAGGCAACCCCCTACCACTTTCTAAATAGAGCCAGCAAGCGTATGCAACACTAGTAAAACTAAAACAATCATCCCCTTCCTCTTGAGGAATTCATACACTTCTGATTTTTTTCCTGATTGTAATATACTCTGCTCTTTTTCCTTTTTTTTTTTTTTTTTTTTTTTTTTTAAATAAATACAGCATCTTGTAACACCCTTTTACAGCAGGGCTTAGGGACCGCAGTTTTACAAGATATGGCAGCTTGACCGCAGTCGATATATCCAATACAGCAGGCAGGGCCACAGGAAGGTCCCATGGTGAGAAGCAGAAGTGAAAAAGCCAGTGAAAAGTGAAAAAGTGCCTGGGGGAAGGGCCGAGGGTGGCTGGGGGAAGCAGTCCTGTGTGGGCAACATCCTTTACATTTCCTTCTGCCCAGGCAGCCCCTGGGCTCCCATAAGAGGCATTCAGATGTGATTCCCTTGATGCCTTCCCTTCTCAAAGCCCCCCCATATCTCTAACCCCCTGCCCAGGGTTTACTTGGGCTGTTTCTAAAGTGGTTTTCCTCTGGTGATGTCCTCGTTGAATAATAAGGACTTTGCAGTACATGAGATGTGAGCAGCTGAGTTACATTTTTCCTCTGCACTATCCAAAATGGGGGGCAGCCCAGGCCTAGAGGCAAAAGCAAGGTTTGCTTTTAGCTATCTGAAATAAGCCTGTTGACTTCATGCATTGCCTGTGGTGTTTTACCATGGACTTAATGCTCCTTTATGCCAGAGCAAAGAGGGTGTGGCTTTACCATGGTGTTTCCCATCTACATTTTGCTGAGAAGCAGTAGGGAGAGGATCCCACTGGAGTGCTCCAGATGTGCAGGGCTGCTGCCCACATCTGCCGCCAGCCTTACGCGTAGCTGGGACAGCTGCCGAAACCCCTGGTGCCCAGCTGTGCTTCAGGTACTGTGTATTGCAAAGGAGGGGCAGCAGCCCACCACCCACCATGAACTGCAGGCTCCCAGCACAGCTCAGAGGACCGCCTCCACCCTGTAGGCCACAGGAAAATCCAGGCACAAAGCCAGTTTAATTCAAGTCTCTTCAAAATGGTGGATGATGTCAGGAACTTCCTCTCCTTTTCTTAGTCCAGCTTGAAACTTCTGCCCTCACATAACCCTCCTTAGCAAGTTGTTCCCTTTAGCTTTAGCTACAATGAAGAGTTCACTCCTAAAGCCACTGTTTTTTTCTTCCTAGAGGCAAACGTGACTGGACTTTTTTGCATGCTTTCTGGGAAACGTTGGCTTTGCTTCAGCTCAGAAGGGCTCTGTGGTGCTTCAGCAGAGCATCTCAAGGAGATGGAGCTCCCGTAAGGTCCAATTAGGTTTTCTGCCTTTACCTATTTATTTTCCTGATTGTAAGGTACTTTTATGGCCAAAGGAATTGGAGGATGCTTTTAGATAGGAATCTCTCTTTATTTTTATTGTAATATTTATTTATTCATGGCAATAATTACGGTCTAATTATGTTGGTCTGTGTGCTTCCAACTTTTCACACTCCTGTAACAACTTCCTTATACAGATGGAGCCATGTTGAAGCTCACTCTGAAAGGTATTGCAAAACTGTACAGTTGCAGGATTTTTGATGTGCATTTTTATATTCCTCAGGTGTCAGAGCTGAACTGAGGGTGAGTAACAGAAATTCATTGTCATTGAAATATCTGCCAGTGCTAAGCCACTCACAAACTCTCCTGCCCACCTCTGTCTCTTCTATCATTTAATTTGTTCCTCTGGTTTTTAATACAGGAGTTGGTATTTGCACTGGGCTTTTGTAACAGAGTATTGTAGGATATCATGAGTGCTTTCTGTGACAAGGTGCTAAATAAATACAATTGCGGAATCACAGAATGGTTGAGGATAGAAGGGACCTCTGGAGGTCATCTGGTCCATGAAGCCTGGCTGATAGACCAAAAGTGTGATCCTGTTCGTGCTCGTGGCGGTATAAATCAGGAGTTAACATTTCCTGTCAACTCTAAGATGCAGACCCATGGTTAAGCCTCAGTTTATTTGTTTTGGCAATGTGCTTGGACTGGGAGGCAAACCCCAGAATTCACCAGAGGATCTCAGAAGTAACGCTTCACCTATCCCCTGGTGATCTGGACTTCCAATTAGGATAGCACTGATTTGCCTTGCAAAATACAAACTGTCTTTTTTCACGGCAAGCACAATGTTGCTGACTTACAGAGCCAGAGAAGCGCTCAGGCTAGGCAGGACCTCCAAAGTGCATCTCTCCACCAAGTTTCTTGCCATCTGCAAACTTGATGTGGGTGCAGTCCATCCCCTTCTCCAGGCCACTGAGAAGTATCCAACAGGATGCTTACAGAAAGTGGGAAAACACCCTAGCATGGACAGAAGGTCAGTCTGAAGTCAGGAGGTACGTCAGTGTAGGGAAGGAACAAACCCAAGCCAGGACTTGAGGTAGACACAGCCTGAGCAAGAGACCCCTTGTTACCTGCACAAGGCAGCAGCACGTTCATCAATTGCCGGCAGCGGCGCCAAATCCTATTTTCCAGGTCATCAATCTTAGCAGTCACTGTAAAACATTATATAACTCAGCTCTGCTTGATATTCAGCCTGCATCACATCTCTGCAAGGCTTAAGCCAAAGATCTGGGCAGATTTTGCAAAATCAGATCCAGCCTGTTAACGGGTGCCTCATGGTTTTGTTGTTGTGGCTTAGTGTGTGCTGCTTCCCAGCCCTGCAGCACCGTGCTTCGTTCACATGTGCTGGTCAGAGACCACTAGGCATCACCTCAAAACCCTACTAAAGCATGCTGCCAAGCTTAACGTTGTGGGCTATGCAACTAAATGTCTGAAAGAAGCACATATATCCCAGTGAACGAGCCAGTTACTCAGCTTTGCTGGAGTAGGTTTCTATAGCACTGAGCCTGTAGCGGGGCCGGCACTGGCCAGCAGTGCCCCAGCCCTCCCCTCCATCCTCTGCTGTTGGGAGAAATATACAGACCACGGTGGCGGATAAACAGGGAGGATTTCTTGAAGGAGGAGCTTGTTGCTTTGAAACCCCTTGTATAAGGCTGTGTGCCGTAACAGTGCATTCCCAGTGCATCCCTTAGGGCTGCCGCACAGCCCATGAGGTCTCTTTTTTGCGCTCTTCACCAGCTTTCCCTAAAATATCAACTTGCATCCATTCCTGGTCCTTCATGTGACCCACAGTCCTCAGCCCAACAGCACCCAACCACTCAGAGCTCTACAGTTCCCTGTATCTCTTCTCCACATTTGCCTATTTGGAAATGTTGTGAGATGCAGAGGACAGGTTCAAGAGGAGACAGCCCCAGAGGTAAGAAAAGGAGGACAGCCTTACTGGGCCAGACCAAAGGTCCATCTAAGCAGGACTTTTGATGGTCTCTGGATTGAGGAGGCAGTTGACACCTAGGAAAGAGCGCAAAGATGGGGTGGGGGGAGAGGGTGCCTGCCCCTCATGCAACTTGCCGAAGGCAGAAGACTTGCCCAGCTGGAGGCCATAGCAAGCCTGCTGCATCTAATAACCATCTAAGACCATAAAAATAGGAGTAATCACAAATCTTCATAACCCTGCATGTAAACTGCATTGCTGCCTTTTTTTTTTCCAACATGCCGTGTGGGTGTAACAATTAAAACCGACAAAAATGCTGTAAGTAAACCCTTCACAAAAATCACCATAGGGCTGCAAAAGCAATTGTCTCCTGGGAGACCAGCCGGGCGAGGGGACCGGCCACACCTGACAGATGCGAGTGGCTTTGCCAAGGCACTGATAGACAGCACTCAGATCTGGTGGAGATGAGGGTCATGGCTGGCCCTGCCTGGAATTTAGATGTGGCTCCTGTTCGCAAAATCATTCCTGCCTGCTCTCTGCTAACATTTAATATCTGTACAGTTCATGCTCACAAGCGCTCTAAAGCCCTAGCCAGTCACCACAGGCTAACTCTGCATTTAAATATTTGGGGAGAGCAAATATCACATTATGTGTTTAGGATAAGAAAAATCGCTCTTTGCCTTGAGTTGGTTAGACGGATGACTAGCCGGTATGAATCACAAATGTTACAGTCCAATACATAATTCCAGACTGCGCACGGTGTTACAGCACATGGTTATGTTCCCTGATTTGATGGCTTATTTAACTAATCAGCACAGCAGGAGCAGTTCATTTCAACTATTCCGATAAATGAGAGCTCTGTAATTTGCACATGCAGCTGTAATAGTTGTAATGCTTCATTCCTGCTGCGCTGCTTAGTTACATAAACCATCTAGTCAGAATCAATACTTATTTACTGTACCTAATCAACACAGTTTGAATTACAAACATGTGGAATTTGCATATAAGCTGAGCCAAATTTTCCCTCAGGTACCAGTATCTGAGGGTTTCTTAATCCATTCAAAAGGGCAGGACAAAAAGATGTAAAAAGCAGTGGAATAACAAATAGCCTGCATGAAGGCTTTGTTAGCTCTTTTTGTGGGAAACGCAGGGATTTGACATTCATAACAAGAGGCTGCTGGAAACCACGAAGGAAATCCACAAGAGCAGCGCTCCTCTGCTGCAGAAACTTTGACTAGTAATTTCCAGGCAGCTTTCAATTACCAGCGGATGGGCTGATGGGCTGGAGACAGAAGGAGCAGACGAAGGTCCGGATCTCATCATGAAGCCTGGTGGCATTTACCAGCCCTTGAGGCAGACAGGGGCTGGTGAAAACCTCCATGCCACATCAGGGCTTGTATATCACAGCTGGTGAGCAGCGCTCCCAGAGGAGGCCTGATTTAAAAACTATCGATCATGCTCATTTCCTACCTGATATCTAATATACAGCAGCAATACTGCATCCCTACCTAAGGCACATGGGGCTCACCGTGTGTAACACTGCTCTTCTTCATGTACCCTCAAGGCTGAGCTCTCGCCGATACTGGTATTAGCAGCAAACAACAGCTTAGGGGATGGTTGACCACCCACTCTGTAGCCTCTTCTGGCATCCTCCTTAAAACACTGGCCACAGTGTACCCTGGGTGCGGATGGGGTGAGCCATGCCATGCCATGGGTGCCATCAGCCAGAGGCAGGGAGGTCTCTGCTTTCGTGGGCAGAAGGGCCGCTGGGACAGGTGGGACTCTGCTGGACCAGCCAAGGTGGCAGCCAGGATCTGCCTGCCTTCTCCTCATAATGCATGCCTTGAAAGATTAAAATAGTACCATACTCTGTGTCCATTTGAAAAGGAACTGGACAATTTTGTTTCCCAGGATAACTCCCCCCTTGTGTAGAAAGTAGCAGAAGGCAGAGGGGGGAATTCGGAAAGGAAAAAGACTTCATCCTCCAAAAGACATGGCTTTGAACTCCCAGCTCTCAAACAGGTTTGCCTTGTCATTTTTGTTTTTATTTCAATTCGAGATTATTTTTTTTCATTTTTCCTGGAGGAATGCACAGCCAGTTTGTCACAAACATGCTTAATCAGAGCAGATGGAAGGCAAAAGCTGGTGGTTGCTGTGAGCTCGTGTGCCTTCACGTGGTACATCTGGGGTTGTCTTCCAGAGCTGGTTCCAGGCTTCACAGGGGTCTACACAAAATTGAATTTTGCTGCCCAAAGGAGGCAGATAAAATGAGATTGCCTGGGGAGGCAGGTTTGCTGCCCTGGGTTGGGAGAAGAGGTTATCTTTGCAGGGGACTACCTGGTGTCCCAGAATAGCCCTGGGTCGCCTTGGGAACAGCAGGGAGGGGAGCTCTGCTTCTTAGGATGCCCAATGCTTCTCATGGGTCTCTTGAGCTTAACACCCCACTTAGACCACCTGCACTAAACACAGGCACCCGGTCCTGTTTTCAGTGCCCCAGAGTGTCTGAGATGTCTGCTTGGGAAGGCAGAGGTGGCACAGGTCGTGGGGCAGCAGCTAGGGGCAGGTCTGGTTTACTGGGGCATCTCAAATGCTCACCTATTCTGCCCCAGCTTTTAAAATAGGGATTAAAAAAAAGAACTTTCCTGGCAGGGAAATTGCTGGGTGTTGTCATCCTGTGTTTGAAAAACGCTAAGATATATGGAAGGAGCACATGGACTCAAAATATTGTATGAAATTAATTTGCCTTCTTACTGTCCCTGAAGCAGAATACCTGCTCCCTGCTCTTGCTGCACTGTAGAGCAAAATGCCCAAGTACCACAGGACCAAAATACCTTGCAAACCACAGCCCTTTGGGCATCAGCTTGCTTTATGAACCTCCTTCTTTGTTTTTTCCAGCAGTGCTAAAGGAAATGACAACAAACGTGCCAGCCTGCTCCCCTAGGCTTAGCCCTAGGCAGGGTAACATGGCAGACCCCCAAAAATGGATTTACACGGCAGGTCCCTGTTAGGCACAAGGACTGTAAATGGGTCTATCCCAGCAGACAAAGGGCAGTGCCCCTGAAATATGGCAGATTTTATCCCCAAGCTACTGAAAGACCCAAGAAAGCAAAAGCATAGCCTCTGCACCACGTGTTTTCCTCAGTAAACTATGCCGAGACCTTTTTCCTAGCACAAGGTGAAGTACATGAGCCCATGAGCTCAGAAATCTGCGACTGTAGGGCAAGACCTCAGTGAGCAAAGGTGAGTATCTTCCAGGAACAATTTGAAGATCAGCATGTAGAATACTATGTCCCAGGGTTAATTTTTGCTATTATTGGATTTTTTAGTAAAAGGTGTCCTGTGAGGTACCTGGAATGAGCCTTGCAGCCCCTCTGCCCATGACTCCAGAACATGCACAGCATTGCACATCTGCTCCAAAATCCAACAGAAACCCCTTCACAGCCCACAGCGTTGTTAGCAATAATTGCACCATGGCACTTGGTCGCGGTGTGCTTTCCACAGGATCCTGTAACCTGAACGCTCTCCTAGCTGGGCTTCATGGGATGCTGGACAAAAAAAGAATAATTCAAACACTTCTCAGATCTTGGCTTGCTCTCGTACGCACTGTGCTTAAACCCTATGATCAAAAGAAACAGATTTAACACAGGCCGCACCCAGAGGGTGGTGGTAAATAGCTCCTTTTCAAACTGGCAACCTGTCACAAGTGGGGTTCCTCAGGGATCAATGCTGGGCCCAATGCTGTTTAATATCTTTATAAGTGATCTGGATGATGAGATCAAGTGTACCCTGATGAAGTTTGATGGTGACACCAAACTGAGTGGGGAAGTGCACACTTTGGAAGGGAGAGCCACCCTGCAGGAAGACCTGGATAGGATAGAAGAGTGATCTAACAAGAACTTTATGAAGTTCAACAAGAACAAGCCTAAGGGGTTGCATCTGGGAAAACATAATCCAGGAGCGCAGCACAGGCTGGGATCTACCTGGTGGGGGAGCAGCTCTGTGGAAAGGGACCTGGGGGTTCTGGTGGACAACAAGCTCAATACGAGTGAACAGTGTGCTGCCACACAGGATGCTGGGTTGCATCAACAAGGGCATCACCAGCAGAGACAAAGAAGTCATTAACCCACCCTACTCAGCACTTGTCAGGCCACACCTGGAATACTGTGTTCAGTTTTAGTCACCGCTATACAAAAAGATGCGGACAGGCTGGAGAGGGTCCAGAGAAGGACCACCAAGGTGATCAAAGGACTGGGAAGCCTGCCATATGAGGAATAGCTGAGAGAACTGGTTTTGTTCAGCCTTGAGAAAAGAAGGCTTAGGAGAGACCTTATCACCATGTTCCAGTATTTAAAGTGTGGCTACAAAGAAGATGGAGACTCCCTTTTTAAAAGGAGTCACATGGAAAATATGAGGGGTAATGGGTACAAGTTTCTTCTGGGGATATTCCAATTGAACACGAGGAAAATTTTTCACAATGAGAACAATCAGCCATTGGAATACTCTCCCCAGGGAAGTAGTGGATTTCCCAACGTTGGACACTTTTAAGATTCAGCTGGACAGAGTGCTGGGCCATCTTGTCTAGACCGTGCTTTTGACAAGAAAGGTTGGACCAGATGATCCTTGAGGTCCCTTCCAATGTGGTATTCTATGAGTCTATGAACACGAGCCTGGACAGATATTGCACCAGCAGCTGCTTTTTTAACTTTCCAGAACCTTCCTTGGTAGTGTCTGCCAGTGTTTGAGGAAAAACTCTTGGCAAGTTAAGAAAATTGAACGTCAGTATCACTTTGGGCCTCAAAGGACCCCCTCCCTTAAGATGCAGGTGAACTGGTGCAATCCAGGGGTGTGCAGGCAGTTATCCTGGTGCAAAACTGTGTTCTCCAGAGTAAGTGCATCCCTACAAATACGTGTTTTCTCAGTACACGAGTACAGAGGAGACCTGCCCTGAGCTGCCCGGCTGCACGGGTGTGAAGCCTTGAATGCAAACCAGAAGGCACGTTTCCTTTTGTTCCTCCCCGTTTTCCCTACTTGCTGACTACCTTCTGCACTTGCCAGTTTTGCAGTGTCGCAGAGCCCCACAGCCCAGTACAACTTGCTTAATACTCATCGCAGCTGCGGTTGTGTTTGCATTTTGAGTTTGGCCCAGTGCACTTGCGTTTTGGCTTTGCTACTTTGTCAGGGGAGTTCTGTTCACAAAATCTGTGTGTTGAGGCCCTCATCACCCTATTTGGGTTGTGTGTGGAGGCTGGCAGAATAACGCAGGCGTGTACCTCTTCATTTTTGTTTCACTCAAAATGTGGTTTTGGTCCTTAGTTATTCCGTGTCCATGAGCATTTCAAGTGACTGAACGGAAGTGGATGCGCTGGTATTAGCTCTGTCCATGTTAACCGCCTCTGACTTTGCTGGGTACAGCCAAGACAGGGCTCTCAGAAAATTTTGTCCAAGCCATGGCAGAAAAATATAAAATAATAATATTAAATAAATATGATAATAATATAAATAGTATAAATAGCATAAATAACATACATAAAATTACTATAAGTATAAATATAAATAACTGAATATGAATAAATAGGTATAAATAAATATGAATAGAATAGAATAGAATAGAATAGAATAGAATAGAATAGAATAGAATAGAATAGAATAGAATAGAATAGAAAAAAATAACAAGGTCTGACCGTTTCTCCACTGATTCTGATGCATGTCTGCACACAAGCATTTATTGTATGGGAACATGTCAGTTTAAACTGAGGCTTATTCAATAATGTTTTAGTTTTCTAAAACTCCCAGATCTTCTTGTTCTGTTTCATCCTAGTGGGACAATCATCCCCCTCCCTTTATCAATCTTCAAGCCATTTTCCTGATGAGTAGCGCCGTGCTCATCACAACAGGGAATGGAAACAACACCCTTGACCAAACTTACCGGCACAGCCCAGATTCCCTGTATGGCATCAAGTGCTTGCTGGGAGCAGTCAGCACCATCCCTTGAGGAGCCATCCCAGGCAGATTAAACAAATGTGAACCATGGATAAATTTAAAAAGGTGTCCTTTAGAAGAAATACGAAAATACAGAAAAATAAATGAATAAATGGATAAAATGCAGAGGGCGATACTGTCCACAGAGTTCCTGGTGGCTGCCGGGGTAGCCACCCACACCTGACCTGCCTAGGTTTGCAGCAGACTGAGGCATTGGGCTGGAGCAAAGGGCGCTTTGTGGGTCCGTGGGTGTTCATCGGAGCAAACCTCCCCGACGGGGCCAGCACTAACCAGCAGAGGGCAATGCCAATATGTATTTTACACATGCTTAAAAGGATGGAGGATATCTTGCTCCCAAGCACAGCGGCTAGATGGTGAAGAGAGGAACAGCTGCTGGGACATGACCTGAGCAGCACTGGCAAAGCAATCTTCTCAACCCACGTCTTGGTTTCCCTGCTCCCCATGGCTGCAATCACGCAGCGAAGCCCAGCTCTCAGCAAAGGCAGCTGCCCCCATCCCCTGCCCCTTTCACGTTGCATTTATCAAAGTGCGCGTATGATGGTTTCTTTGTGCAGCTGTCTGTCCTACACATGAGCTGGTTTGTTACGATCCCAGTAAGAAAAACACTCAGAACTCTGCAAAGTATCACTTAAAATGCTATTTATTAGGCCTAATAGTATAAAGAAAGAGACAATAGTATAGATAACCAAACATCCCTTTTGATGCTGGGAACCCCAAGCTGTGCAGCATCAAACTGGCCTTCCATCAGGGCACAGTACAGCGTGCATACCCTGTCCCTAGAAAGGGTTACCCCATTTTGGTCTTTCAAGCTATTCTAGGATTTTCTTACAAGAACACAACTCTGTTCATCATTTCCCCAGTCCAGACAGGCTGTTCACATGAGAACTTGTTGCTGCACTGTTAGATAAAGGCAAGGCCAGGCAGGTGGCATAATCGCAGTACTGAGTGGGAGCTGCCTGCAGGATCCTCTGCAATGACCCAGCTGAGTATGTCCTGCACTGATGGAGATGGGCAGCCAGCCGATACGTGCAGCCTGCCTACACAGGCACGCTGTTATGCGGATCACCAACTCTTCCCATTGGGTTCACTACAGGTGCTGCCTCCTTTCTCCCTGGTCTCTGGAGGACTAGTCATCATGTTGGTGCTTGGGTTTACCCCACAGCTTCAGATACAGGCAGATGAAAAATAAACCTAGGAAAAATCAAAGCATTTAACAATGTTTTAATCTTTTTTTTCTTTTTTTTTTTTTTCTTCTTTTTGCACAACAAAGGGTGTTATGTTTCCCTGGTATGCTGGTTCCAGTTTTTAAATAGCTGTTTTCCCTCCTGACAAAGCAGAAATGCTATCAGTCTGAAAGATACTCCCTTCATTTTTGTCTCACATTTCTGCCAATAATTGTATATGTACCTATATTTATTTCTATGTCTCTATCCATGATAAGTGAGAAAGCAATTCTGGCATGAATATACTTGTTCACATGCCGCATCCCCATTTGCTTGAATAAAATTCCCTGTGCAGACATCTGTCTAGCCATCCATCCAACTACTCATCCATCCACACAAGCAGAAAACCCCATAAAACTATCTGCAGAAAAACAACCAAAAAGGGGTACAGTTGTGACTGTAATAAACTGCAGGTAATTGAGAAACCTATTTTTAGGCATTTTTTGACAACTCATCCCTCTCTGATTTATGCTGCACTGCCAGTATATTTATGATGGGAAAACTATATGAAGAAAACACATAGTTGTTGGCTGAGTAGTTTTAAAAAACTGCCACTGTTTACCTTCTGAAATATTAGGAAACAGTCAGAAAAGATAACATGGAGAGAAATTTTGCTGTAATCTTTCATCTGGTGTGTTTTTTCAAGCAGGTGTATTATATCACAGGAAGAGTGCCCTGCTTTCTAATGGAAGTCATGCAGGTAAGAAACCTAGATGAAGTTTTGATAAAAGAGTCATCTTTTCACTGCTCTTACAGCTCGGTAGCTATAACTGAAAGTGGCTGAACTTACCCCAGTACACTGCTGGACCACCTTGGAGAGCCCAGGATTTGGAAGAGAGGCGTCTCTGTCCATCAATCTTCAATCATTGCTGAATTTCATTGAGTTTTCAAACATCACTATTGAATTTTTATCCTAGCCCAAGCTTGTAACAATGAAGAAGATGAAACTGTGGGCCAAGTGAGAGAAAAGAGTATCTTGATGACAAGATACATCCCTCATAGTTCCTCGGGATGTGTGCCATTAGGATTAACATGGCACTAGCAAATGTTGGAGGGAAGAGCTCTGCAGTAATGCTCAGGCGGATTATCTGGTTAAATCTTCCAGCTGCAACTTCTGTGATCCCTCAGTAGTCAGAGACAGATGCAGGAGAGATTACACAAAATTAAGTCTGAGTCTGGTAAATTAGTATATCTGAGGAGAAACATTTAAATAAGACTGCACATTTACTCTTTCATGTAGTTTTGGCACCAAAGGCCAGTAGATCTTATTGTGACGATATTAAAGCTATGGCTTTTCTTTCCACTTGACCCACATTTCCTTTCGCTTGACAGGTTGCAAGTTTGTGATAAAATATGGGATACCCCGAGAACACTGAAACAGTGCCAAATAAACAATGTTGCTATAAAACTGTCCATTTTTGCAGCATCCTTCACCTTCTCCCTTGCCTCCCTGCATGCCTTATCATTTCTTAGTCTCGCCTCCCCCTAAAGTATGACCGAAAAATAATGGCATTACACACCTTGCCCCTCACCAGGCCTTTGCCCCTTAGCTCCTCCTTGGGCTCGATGGGTTTTGCCCAGCCTCCTCCCTGCTCTTCCAGCAGCTCTCCAGCTCCTTCGCACAGTGCTGAAAGCTTCTTTCCCTTTGGGTGGTCTCTGCTTCTCCCTTGGGTCCAGCAGGACTGGGAGGAAGGCTGTGATAAGCAGCAAGTGAGGGAGCTTGCTGGTGGGAATTTCCTCCTTCACCAGCTCCTCTGAAGCCTCTGCTGGGAAGGGCCTTGGCTAGGCCAAGCACAGAAGTGTTTGGAGGCATAAGGCTCCATAGAAGCGATCTTCCACCTTGTTTAGGCCTAACATCACAAGGACCCTCCCTACCAAAACGGGCACAGTCCAAGCCGCAATACAATCCTGAGCTTGTGCTGCTCCCTTATCCTAAGAGTGACCCAGGATGTTTTCCATTATTTATTCCTGATAAACCAAAGCCACTGAGTTATTGATATCTCTGCTATAAGGAAGTGTTTAGATTCTTTCATGGCTCCGATACCATCAGTAATTTAGAGGTCGCTCATGTGCCGTGTGACAGCTGTGAGCATTGCTTCTGCCAGTCCCCAAGGGTTGGCCCTGCCCTGGGCTGCTCTGACTTGGGTCTCTTCATTACTTTATGGAGGATGGCTCAACTATCAAAGCTCTGGCACCACACAAAAACACATCAGAAGGAAAGCAAAAAAACCATAGGTGATTAGACTTCAGCATTTTTGGGCTTAACATGAAGACTGTAGCACATTTCAATGCATGTACCTTATATTGCCACTAGAAAGATGTGTTAAAGACTGTGGACAAAATAATCTTACAGGGTACTGTAACTTATTCTCTAAGTTAGAGAAATGGGGTAATTAGGATATAAAAATGGAACATGGTGAGTTAACACAAGGAGAGTCAATTCCCTGGCAATCCTCAGCATTTCCAGGGAAGTTTAGGGCCTGCATATTGCAGAACCTGGCAGTGGGGAGAAAACAGATATCTTAACATTTCGTTCCATGCCTTTCAGCTTCCAGTAGCAATGATGAACTCTGGCCAAAGCAGTTGTTTGGGAATTTATGATTAATCAAGGTTATTGGGCCTTGGCCTTAGGTCAGCAGGTCTCTAGGGGGTCATTAATCTCTATGAAATGCTCTGCATCTCTTTTATTGCTGTTTAAATGAAGAGTAACTGTGAATTACAAGAGTGTCGTTGTCATATATCAAGTAGTTCAAGGTTGGTAAATCTGAAATAAATTAACAGAAGCAAACCGAGCTCTAATTAGAAATTTGCTCTCTTTCACCTGTGCCTTGTTGTTTCTGTTGTACAGCTGGTGGTTGGGCTGAACTGAAAGCTAATGTGAAATAAAGCTTGCAATACTTTTCATAAAGAAGAAAAAATATGTTAGAAAATACAATACACAATTATCTTCTGCAATGCAGTTTATTAAACAAGGTCTCTAGCCTCTTGTATCTGAGCTACACGTTATAATGGCAGCATGAATCTTGGAGGAGGGGTGAGGCATAAAGATAGGGGGAAAACTATGAAAGAGGGAGTGAATTTTACGTAGTGTTCATCTTCAGCATGAGAGAAAAGAAAATGTGAAATGAAACAGTTTTTAATAGATTATGCATTCTCTGTAGCAAATAAAACTGTTCTGTGAATTCTTAACTTTATGTTAAACTGGTCACAATGGCCCAAGTGATATTTACAACATGATTTAAAGGGGAAGAAAGAACCCATGAGAAAGGGAAGCTGCTGTGAGCCACAAGTGTTATTTACTAAAATGAAAAGTCCAATACACCTCTCAGGAAAAAGCTGAGGCAGTATTGTATATGCAAAGTGCTTATGGCCCTAAGCTGAGAAATCAATACAAAATTTCCCAACATTGGGTGTAAAAATTTGCCTGAGCCACCCCTCTGCAGGGCGCCTTTTCCCCACACAGGGTTGTGTGTGCACGCTGGACTGGACGCATGGAGCGATTTTGGCAACTAAGATACCACTGACCTCTGCTGGGAGGAATCAGGCACGTTCAGGTTTTGTCATGGGCCCTGTGCTGGAGATTCCTCTGGCAGGGGCAGAGATGTGTGTGTGTGTATATATATTAAATATATATATGCACACCGATGTGCAGCAGCATGCATCTTCCATCCTTGCTGTCACTGCAATTTCCCAGGTGGCTGAGCTGTGCAAAACAGTAAAATCCATCCCAGTACTTAAAAAAAGAATTTTTCTTTGCAATAAGGAAGACTTAGACCTCGTAAAGAGAGACATCCTTACCAGTTTCCCATAGGATATAACTGCATACACATGTGAATGTACAAGATTCGGGGATCTTTGAGTTTCTAAGAGCTGAAGGGTGAGCATGGGGTCCATCGGCTTGTAACCAACATGACTGAAAAGCAAAGGTGTTTGTGATGACTGGCACATCTTCCAGGTGGCTCCTAATGAACACATTGCAAATGCACTGAGCATGAGCAATACAATTTTAGATAAGTAAAGGTTTAAACTGGCAATGCACAAAATACTTGGGGAAGAGAGACAGACCGTGCAAATAAAAGAGCTCAAATAAAGAAGCAGCATAGAGGAATCATCATCTTTCCCATTTGAGTAGGGCTAGCACTGAATCATTTTGCAAGGAAAGAAAAAAGACTAGGCATGTCCCGTCGGTGACTCAGAGAAGAACACAACCTGGAAACAGTGCATTGGAGAAAGTATTTCATAGAATCATAGAATCATAGAATGGTTTAGGTTGGAAGGGACCTTAAAGATCACCTAGTTCCAACCCCCTTGCCATGGGCAAGGACACCTCCTACTAGACCAGATTGCTCAAAGCCCCATCCAACCTGACCTTGAACACTTCCAGGGATGGGGCCTCCACAGCTTCCCTGGGCAACCTGTTCCAGTGCCTCACTACCCTCACAGTAAAGAATTTCTTCCTGAGATCTAATCTAAATCTACCCTCTTTCAGTTTAAAACCATTCCACCTCATCCTATCACTACAGTCCCTGATAAAGAGTCCCTCGGCAGCTTTCTTGTAGGCCCCTTTCAGATACTAGAAGGTCTCCCCAGAGCCTTCTCTTTTCCAGGCTGAACAACCCCAACTCTTTTAGCCTGTCCTCATAGCAAAGGTGTTCTAATACTCTGATCATCTTCGTGGCCCTCCTCTGGACCTGCTCCAACAGGTCCATGTCCTTCTTATGTTGGGGGCTCCAGAGCTGGATGCAGTACTCCAGGTGGGGTCTCACCAGAGTGGAGTAGAGGGGCAGAATCACCTCCCTTGACCTGCTGGCCATGCTTCTTTTGATGCAGCCCAGGATGTGGTTGGCCTTCTGGGCTGCGAGTGCACATTGCCGGCTCATGTTGAGCCTCTCATCCACCAACATCCCCAAGTCCCTCTCCTCAGGGCTGCTCTCAATCCACTCTCTGCCCAGCCTGTATTTGTGCATGGGATTGCCTCAATGCACAAGCAGTACCTTGCACTTGGCTGTATTGAACTTCATGAGGTTGGCATGGGCCAACCTTTCAAGCCTGTCTAGGTCCCTCTGGATGGCATCCCATCCCTCCAGTGTATCAACCGCTCCACACAGCTTGGACAGCTCTTTGGACAAGAAGAGTCAGAGCTTATAAGCTGAATTAATTTGTTCACTTATAACGAGTGGCATGAAATAATTACTGTGGAGCACAAAACAGATCAGATGACCCTGCAACGCAGTGGCAAATGAAATTCAAGATACCATATGAAATTTTTTTCAATAATGGCTTAGGTTGAAAGTGGTACTGGCTATACAACTAAACAACAGAACAGGACTGCTTTGTCCATGAAGCAAAGCCAGTTTATTATGTAGCAACAAATCATTCAGATTGAACAAAAAATGTAGACAAGCAGGATTTATTCCCTTACTGAAATATTCTAGCAGCATTCCAGCTACCTATCTATTACAGGAATTTATTGCCACAAGGACAGAAGATGAATCAGGTGTTAAGACTGGAGATAGCAATGGAAAGACCGATCTTGATTATATTAAAAAAGAAATGACAAGATTTAATGAGATGAGATTTAGTGTGGTTGAAAGAGAGAAAAGAGTCCAGATTACAAGACAGAGAGAAGAAAATGGAGTTGTCCACAGTGATAGATGATGCAGAAAAGGCCAAAGGGAAAAAATCTGGGTTTCATCTTAAAGAACTTGTGTTGGGATGGTGGACAGACATGCAAAAGCAAATGTCAAAAGAATTGAATGCAAAGCTGAGAAGGAGAAGTTGAGCTGGGTTTGAGGCTTGGCCAGAGAAACAGTATCTGAAGCTCTGGGAGAAGGTACAATTGCCATTAGAGAGTAGACAAGAGGAGAAAACAGAGAAATGAGAGGAGAAAACAGAGAAATGAGAGGAGTAATCAGGAGGAAGGAAAAGTTTGTAAATATGCAGTGAGAAGGATACAGCCATTAAAGGAGGAGAGAAAGAAGCCTTGTGTTTTTTCCTGTTGTAGCTATTCAGATGATCTGGCAATGTCTTCACCT
>VFFE01007195.1:1374546-1454111 GCA_008921705.1 Burhinus oedicnemus
CCTTCTCCTTCTCCTTCTCCTTCTCCTTCTCCTTCTCCTTCTCCTTCTCCTTCTCCTTCTCCTTCTCCCTCTTCCTCTTCCTCTTCCTCTTCCTCTTCCTCTTCCTCTTCTTCCTTTTCCTCTCCTTCCTCTTCTTCTTCTTCTTCCTCTCCTTCCTCTTCTTCTTCTTCTTCTTCTTCTTCTTCTTCTTCTTCCTCTTCTTCCTCTTCTTCTTAAGAAGGAGAAAAAGAGGTGTAGGTAGACGAGGCCAATAAAAAACTACCAGTCATTTATCCTTCTCTAAAGAAAGGTCACAGCAAGTAGTGCTGGAGGAAGGAGCTGGAAGCTGGAGGGAGCTTTGTACTGTAGGTTCTCCAGAAACAGGCCTGAAACTCCCCCCTTTTTACCTTATTATTGACAATCCCATCGCCAAAAGTGGACACATGATAGGTAATTTAAAGCAAAGAGCTCTTGCATCATGTCAAAAAGCCTGTGGGAAATGGAAATCAGGAGCAACTTCAGTAGTGCAAAACATGAGACCATGCACTCTTTGAGTATCTCCACATTGCTCGATAAGAGAGAGCCAGGCCAAGCCCCGAAGCTGATTATCTGCTTCTCTGCAAGCCTATTATCTCACTCCTGACTCTGTATTAGATGGCTACAGCTGGTTCTCTCCAGCGCACTCCTACATGACAGCGTGAGTGTGAGCTGGTCCAGGCTGCTTGGCCTCATCTTCATCCAGCAGCGTAGGCATTGCCATAAAGACTCACAACAAAAAGCAAATGCATGACCCTCCTCTGACAGAAAAAACAAAAGAGGGGGTGGATAGAAGTATACTATCTGGCCATGTCACAAATGTGAGCCCCAGGAGCACCATGTAACCATGAAAAGATCCAGTGTTGTCTGGAGATGTATTAGTCCAGTAATTTATCCTTCATCCCAGTAAAGGCAGGACAATGTGTTGTTGTTGATTTTTATTTCACTTGAGCTGAAACAGCATGTACAGTCCTGAACGTGCATATCCAGGAAGATGCACTCAGCCTCAAATGGGTGCGGAGAAGAATGACCAGGATGATCAGGCAACTGGAGACACTGTGACAAGAGTATGTGACATGCTTAACCTAGCAAAAACTAAAACAAAAATGTTTCTCCTCAATAATATATCTGGCAGATAACCTCAAGATGGAGAAAAACAGCTGTGCAAAGCACAGGAGTGTGTCAACACATGAACAGTGATTGTACCAAAAGAAGAGCAACAACGCTGGTGAAGGGTCTAGAAAACAAGTCTTACGAGGAGCGGCTGAAGGAACTGGGGTCGTTTAGCCGGGAGTAAAGGAGGTTGAAGGGGAGACCTTATCACTCCCTACAACTACATGAAAGGAGGTTGTAGAGAGGTGGAAGTCGATCTCTTTTCCCAAGTAACAAGCAATAGGACAAGAGGAAATGGCCTCAAGTTGTGCTAGGGGAGGTTTAGATTGGATATTAGGAAAAATTGCTTCCCTGAAAGGGTTATCAAGCATTGGAACAGGCTGCCCAGGGAAGTGGTGTAATCGCCATCCCTGGAGGTGTTTAAAAGACATGTCGATGTGGTGCTGAGGGACATGGTTTGGTGGTGGACTGGGCAGTGCTAGATTAACGGTTGGACTAGATGACCTTAAAGGTCTTTTCCAACCTAAATGATTCTATGATTCTAACAAGGCATCCATGACTGTATGGAGAGTGGAAACTGGAAAATTGTTTCTTCCCATGAAAGCACCATCACCTGGAAAAGGAGTGTCAAAGAAATGTTTTCCTGTAGTAGTCTAACTGCCTTTCAGTTGTCTCTGATCAGTTTGTGTACATGGATATATGGTGATGCCGTTGCTAGCAACAAAACAGCACCATTTCCCAGAAGATCTCTTCCAGTGCTGTGTCCCGGAGGTATTCATGAGCAAGAACTGAGAGATTTAATATGGATTTGTCTTTCCCAAGTGTAACTATCTATCAGATAGAAAAAAGGACTGAGCTAATCATCCTGAGCTGCCATTAGAGTCAACAGGGGCAACTCATACATTCCCTGCATTAGTGTGGAACAAGCCAGCACTGGGAAATGCCCATGTACGTCTGCTATGGGGAATAAAGAGGAACATGCCCAGATTTCTTCATGTATCTTGCAGGCATCTGAAGCTCAGTGAATCCCACGGCTGGTTTCTCTGAACGTCCCACAGTGAGCCAGCACCCCCTTCACAAGGCAGAGCAATGAGCTGTGTTGCCTCTTATGTGCTGGTTTAGATAAGGACTCTGCAAAGAAATTATCACTAAAGTCACCCATCTGCGATCACCACTGCTCCATGGCACGACAAGGCAGGGTCTGCCCGTTGGCTGACCTAAACAGAAACAGCAGAAACAGAGTGTGCATCGCAGTGCTTCCGGAAGAAATTCTCTGAATTACAGCCAGAGATAGCACCGCTGGTTTCCCACTACTCAGCTTATTAGGAAACCACCAGCAACCCTAAATGTTGGAAATACAGACAACTCTTGAACCTCCCTCTTGCAGGATGACTGACAGAGCAGGAGGAGACGTCTTGACTGACACAAGTGCTGACCTAATATCTGTCCCTTGCAGCCGGCGTTTGCACAGGAAACCTGTGCCAGCCGATAGCGCCGGGGAGGCTCAGCCAGTGGAGCGGCCACTGGGCTGCAGGCAGTGCTCAGCGGGCAGCAAACCTGTGGAGGGTGGAGGAAGGAGGAGTTGACCTTCGCAAGGACAGAGCAAAACCCACCTGGAGGGAAAGAGCTGATGAGAAGCAGTTCTTGAAATGGGGGGCATTGGGGAAATGTCAAGGAACCGGAGCTGTTTTTTTACATCACTGTCCTGGTTTCGGCTGGGATAGAGCTAATGTTTTTTTTTCCTAGTGGTTGCTGTGTTTCAGATTTGGTATGAAAGGAATGTCAATAATGTGTATTATTTTAGTTGTTGCCAGGTGATGTTTATATTTTTCAAGGACTTTTTTCACCTTCCCATAGAAGCCAATAAGGAGCATAGATAGAACAATGGAATCACTAGTGGAATATTCCGTACCATACACGTCATGCTCAGTATATAAACAGGGTTAGCCAGGGGGAGGAGGGTACTTACTATCACTGCTTGGCACAGTGCCAGTTCACCAATTTACTGGCTGGTCAAAGTGACTTGTGTCTTATATATTCTTTTATCATTATTATAATTAGTATTATTATTGTTGTTGTTATTTTTCCTTTTCTGTTATTGTTCTATTAAACTGTCTTCATCTCAACCCATGAGTTTTTTCCCCTTTCCCTTTCCCCTCCTTTTCTCCCTTTTTTGTCTGGTATTCTGGGGATTGTGTGGTCCCAGCTGCTGGCTAGGGTTAAACCACGACAATCGCACATCTGGGGGAAATTATTTCTGCCTTATTATGCACTATATTTTATGGGAAGAAATGACACAGTGTTTAATGCGCCAAAATGTTTTCTTAAAATATACTGGGGATTTCTTCACAGCCCTCCTGCTTGGGACACATGTCTCCAGCCAAGTTTATCCAGGGTAAATCTCCTGCACTGGAGTTTTATACCTGACCATCGACAGATGTAGTTGGGATGCTTTAAATGCACATCCTCACTGTGTGACCTCTTTATATTTCTCTGAATCTTGCACTGTTATGATTTCTATCCTAGTGTGGTTTACAAGATGGAAATCCCTGTTCTTTAAGGGTTTTAGTGTCTTGCTGATTGACGTGCAGTCCTGGTTCAAACTTTGGACTTTGTCTCCCCACCCATCCCAAGCAAGTTTTTGTACACCATAGTACAGTACAGAAATACTGAGGTCTGAATAATCTGCCTAATTTTAATTAATCTTGCTTGGGCCAGGAAAGCGTCTGGCCACATTGAAACACAGCTCCATGCACATGAATTTGACCTTCCTATGCTTCTGATCTTTATACTCACTTCTGCCCCTACTCAAATTTATTTTTTACCTGTTTCCTCCCACAGAAATTGAGATCATTATCAACATCCTTTTCTGTGTTGCCTGTTTTCAGGCACTTACTAAATATCCTGCTTGGGTTTTGAACATATAGCATCAATGCACTTTGCATCTTATTTTATATTTTTCCCCATTTGCTAGAGGCAGCTGGGCAATCCCACAGTGTATGAGCAAAAGTCCCCAGAGCAGCAGAACAATCTGACTGTGTTCTGTTACCACCTCTGCTTATGGCACATCTTTTCTGAAACAATAAAATTCGATTGCTTCTTATACATTTGTGTATGGGAAGAAGATATAATACCTTCTTCTACTGGAGGAAGATTATATTGGCCTTCAAATCAATTTCAATTTCTCATGAGTCTTCAATATAATTTTATTTCATCTTTATTTTTGGGTATTACATTTTCATCGCTTCATTCTACTTTAAAAATTGGAATTCTCCTGACGCCTTCCACAATGATAAATTAGTTGTAATTGGGAACATTGCTCTTGATGGGAGAGAGTAGTTTTAGGTTAAAAGTCCTAAATATTTTAATAGAATCCGTTTACTTTCTTCAGTGTGGTGTTGAAGGGTTTGAATTTTTGCTAGATCTCTTTCTTTCCCTCACATAGATGGGAGTGCTCAGAAGCCCAGCCAGTGTGCAGCGCTCTCCAATGGTGCTCAGGCAAACTGTCTCAAAATCTAATGTTCAGCCTTGCTGCTTTTACGCTCTTGTTTACTCACACCGGTAGTGCATGCATTTGTACTTTGAAAAGCGACGTGTCCACATTGGGGAACGATGCTTTGTGACAGCTTTCTCCTTTCCTCTGGAGGTGTGAACCCCCCAATAGCAGTAATCTGAATGACAGCAGATTTGCTAATTTTTTTTAACATACTGTGGCGTCTTAGAAGGATCTATGGATCCCACCAGTCTGCACACCACAGAGCAAGAAACATTGTTTTACTGTATCAGGCCAAAAACCTGTTCTTAATTTCACAGCTGTCAGTAGAGATTTTTGAAATCTTTTCCACATGGCTTTGATGTGTGTGAAAAATAGGCAGCTTGTCAACTTTAAAAAGGCAGCGGGCAGTGTGTCAAAGGTTTTGCCTGTCACCTCAGGCCAAAGTGGGGGTCCCAATGAATCTGTAAGTAGAAATTCTCTCATAATAAGGATGTTAAGCAAAATTTAGCAAGGTGTAGGACAAGAGGTTTTTGGATTAGTTTTTGTATTGTCCCCCAGTGAGGAAAGGGTTTTACCAGAGCAGGTATAAACTTTGATACAACACTTAGGAACTGAAATTTCTCTTTCTTGTACTTCAGCTCTGCATTGTAATTTGGTGGAGTAGGGATGGTTGGCTAGTCCAGAATGTGTTCTTTTTAAAAATTCATCACTGGGATATTAATGGAATAGGGTTATATAAGGCATTAATTTTGAGAAGTTTGGCACTGACTACCAAATATTTATTCATTGACTTTGCAAATTACGATCTATGGTCATGTATATAAATATATGAACATATAAAAATAAATGAATAAATAAATGTGACAGTGTGTATGTGCCTGCATATGTGTATATATACATATATACACAGGCTTTTTCTTAATGCACTACTTGACTGAAAATACTTAACCCTCTTACTTATTACGGTTAAGGTATTTTAATTTTCTGCTGCTGCCTTTAATTAGTGGATGCTAAATATAAAGTACAAGACTAAGAAATATGTACTGGGAAATCAGGAATCAGGCTGGGCACTCTGAAGGCAAGTATATTATAGCACCATGTGACGGTGATGATAATGCCCATTACAAGCCAGAAATTAAACATCTTGAAACATACCGAATACAAAACATGAAGAAAGTTCTTCGTTGTGAAGTACAGTCCAAGCAACTCAGGCATACTCCTCTGTGACTTCTGAGGCTACTTCCTGGTAGACTAGTTTAAACTAGATGAGATTTCCGAAATGGAGATGTTGCCATGACTATCTGTTGCTGGTAGAGCTTTCATAAGTTCCTTGCTTTTTGTTGTTTTCTGAGAAAGTCTCTGTGATTATTCCCCAACTGTTGGTTTCTCTTTGCCCTGTGACCCTAGTTCCCTACGAAACATGCAGCTGGGTGTGTCTTAAAGTCAGTATTAGTCACACTTAGCTTAAAATTTTCCCTCTGATTCCCCATCCGTTGCGTTGGGTAAGAAAAGTGTCATGTGCCTGTTTGGGGGCCGGGGAGGGGAGCAAGGAAGATGAGCAGATGTCAGGGTATCCTTGGCCCCCCAAGCTGCCCAGGAAGTGCAGGAAGGACTGCCATCCTTGCCCTTCTCTTCTGACCAGGGACAAAGCCAACATGTCTTGGACTGTCTCCAAAGCCATGTCATCCCACCGGCCTTAGATGTCCTTAGATGGGGTATAAACTGTTGGGGTGGAAACAGCAAGGTGTACTGATCCAAGAGAGAACGTGGGAGAGGGGGTATTTTGGTTTGGGAGCTCCCTTTATAGGTGGGTTTCTCTGCATCGATCTTACTGGTTTGGTTGGATGAGTAGCTATGTGTGCAGTCTTGCTTTAGAAGATGACTTAAGAGGATGTGATTCCCTAAGGGCTTTCATAAAGAGATCCTGTGGTTTTTTAAAGGCACTTACTGCTGGCTTATTCAGGGTAAAAGGTCTTACTTGTGAAGTGGTGTTTGGAAAGGCTTGTATAGATGTTGTCTGTCTTTGCCTCAGCACACTGGTGGCCTTGATATCAGTGCTGTTGATGATGGGTTAGGAGTAGCGTCCACACAGGGGCATTGCAGTGCTGACTTGGCTTAAGGCCATGGGAGAACTCTGTGGTGGGTGGTGGCTTTGAGGGCCTGCGTTTTGCTCGTGCCTTTGGAGATAATTTAGGAGGGAGACAACAATAACACTTTTTGGTTCTTGCCAGTGTAAAGTGCATCACTAGAATTGGTGTCTGAGGAAAGTCCAGCACTTCCACATTTATCTCCTCCCATACCACAACCCAAAGAACACCGCCTTCTACCCGTTGCCAAGCTGCCTGTGTCATGCCTTGTGTGCTGCTGAGCTTTGCTGTTTTTGAGTCAGGTCTTTGGGATCCCTCCAGAAAGACAGGGCATGCGAGCTTTAGATCAGATGCTCAGGAAGTAGGAAAAGGCACCACAGACCATGTCGGTAGGCCTTGAGCTCATCTTGGTTCTTGCAAGCACATAGATAGATTCTCCCTGTGAGAGCACAGGCTGCCATTTCATCTGTGATGACTCTGAAAGTAAATAGTAAAATGAGAGACCCTGAAGAAGGGTCTGCAGGTGGACATTGGCTTCTTTGTCTTTGAGCATTGGCTTGAATGTCCCATTCCTCTGAGAATGGGGCAACATGTTCTTCTATGCCATCCCTAACTGAGCCATCTGCCTTCCACTCTTACACATCCCAGGGCACCCTTCATCGACATAGCCCAGCTAGCTCAAGTGTAAATCACTCAGTGAAAACAGAAATTTGAAGGGAAAGGAACCAGGAAAAGGCCAGTCTTGAATTGTACCTGGCACTAACAACTCCATGAAGGTGGTATGGCCAGACACACCATGTGGGTGTGCTCCCTTTGTCATGCAGCTTGGTGGCCTGCTGGAGATCTCCTTCCCACCTGGTCTCTGCACACGGTTTTCCTTTCTGTGGCAACCAGGACACAAAGGTGTGGGAAGGGCTGATGCACAGGCTGGGTTTGTGCTGGTATGGAGTCAGGTGTACCTGGAGTGTGCCCAGGGAATAGGAAGGTCCACAAACATGGATGGCCAGAGTGCGTGCTCCTACCCAGGTCCACAGACTGCCCAAGTGACTGTGCACCTGTGAAAGGCTGGTGTAGCAGCACTGGGCTGTGTCCTCCACACACCACCTCTACTTCTGGAGGATCAAGGTGCGCCTGTGCTGCTACTAGCAGCTTTATAAAGGGAATTCTACATGCTTCAATGTCTTCAGTGGTTAGGTTCAGCGACATTCAAAATTAAGTGGGGGGGAAGCCATTCTGAGAGCGTTGTTTTTCAGAGCATACGCACATTCCTGACCTGGGTTTGTATTTTGTCTTTTAGTGGTGAGGGACCACCAGAAGAGACTGCTCCAGCTGCAGTAATAAAGGTCTTCAGAAGACATATGATGGCTCTTGAGCTGGATTATTTTTCTCATTCTTTCTGGATTGTTTGTCCTTGTAGATGCCAAGAAAAAAAAGCTAAGTTGCAGCATGCAAGCAGTACCTCAGCAATGAGCAAAGCACCCTTAAACATCCTGAAAGTCTGGTGAGAGACTAGTTGCAAGAAGAAACCAAGCGCAAGCAGGGATTTCTCTGCCGGGGGGGCTTTTGGGGCTGGACCTCAGAACGGGCCTGGAGCTGGCCTGCCAGAGATGGTCAGGTTCCCTCCCTCCAGAATTGAAAGCTGGCGATAATGTAAGAAACATCTGCACAGAGCGCAGATCCCCTCTTCAGGGATTTCCTTCCCCAGAATTTTGTATGCTATGAAACACTGCTCCATGCTGAGTGAATCATCCCCAGTTGCATCTACCACGGCTGCTCAGAAGAAGACATAATATCATTCAACAGTTACCATGCTCAGCATCTCAACATCTGGAAATGAAGACAGCAAACGTGACGAGCAAACTTGCCAGCTGCCACTCTGAGCATTTGTCATGGTTTCAGCTGGGATGGAGTTAACTTTCTTGCTAGCAGCTGGTGTAGTGCTATGTTTTGGATTTGGTATGAGAAATAGTGTTGTTGATAGCATACTCGTGGATTTGGATGTTGCTAAGATGTTGCTAAGCACTCGAGGTCTTTTCTGCTTCGCACACCGCCCTGCCAGTGAGTAGGCTGGGGGTGCACAAAAAGCTGGGAGGAGACACAGCCAGGACAGATGAGCCCAACTGACCAAAGGGATATTCCATGCCGTATGATGTCTTGCTCAGCGTATAAAGCCAGGGGAAGAAGAAGGAAGTGGGGAATGTTCAGAGTTATGGTGTTTGTCTTCCCAAGTAACCATTATGCATGATAGATCCCTTCTTTCCTGGAGGTGGCTGAACACTTGCCTGCTGATGGAAAGCAGTGAATGAATTCCTTTATTTGCTTTGCTTGTGTGCGCAGCTTTTGCTTTACTTATTAAACTGTCTTTATCTCAACTGATGAATTTTTTCGTACTTTTACTCTTGCAATTCTCTCCCTCATCCAAACTGGGGGGGTGTGTGTGTGTGTGCGTGTGACTGTGTGGCTGCGTGGTCCTAGTTCCTGGCTGGGGTTAAACCACAAAAGCGTTCAAGCCCTATGTGAGGCGATATGGGTGGTGGACCAACATCCAAAGCTTTATTTCTCAGCTTCAGAAATAAAGGCTCAAATTTTGTTCCTGAGAGCAGGGATGTGACTTGGGTGACCAGGCTTTGGCCCCTGTGTTAGGCAGCTTTATCCTTTCAGCTGTAAAATCAAAAGGAGAGGGAGCAGTGGTGGAAATCTGGCCAGTTTTTCTGAAAGGCAAAAAGAGGATTTGGGACAAAGGAAGCTATTTAATTTCTTTGGCCTCCTTAAGCTGTTGACTGGTGGATGAACGGATGTAACTACCTAACATCAGCTGCATGCAATTAAATATATTGCTTGTCTTTGCAGATGTCCAGAAAGATTCCTGTATATGCACAGCACAACTGTGAGAGGTAAAGGACTGCATAGCCACATGGGGACAGTCATATTGCCTGGCAGGTCACCGTCGGTGCTGGCCAGAAAGTTGAAGCGCCTCAAACAATGCTGGACTCTCTCAGGGAATCTGCACTTGCACTTCATTTACACTACCTTTTAAATAGGCTGTCGTTTAAATTGTCTCAGATATGATGCAGGAAATCAAAACATTAGCCCAGGGATGGTGTCACTATTGAAACAGCATCTGACTCCTCCTGACTGCGATTACACTTGGTTATTTTGGATGGATTTTATTTCCATTCCTATCAGCTGGAGGTGCAGTAGGTCATTTCTATCTTGCTCATCCCAAAGGACCAAGGGAAGCAACAACAGCCCTAAGACAGGGAGGAAAAGTACAACGCCTACTCTGCTGCCAGCACAACATGCTGTTAGTAGCAGAGAGGAACGTGCACCTCAGAAGGAGATGCTGAGCAGCAAAATGTGCACCCCTTTCTCCAGACACTATTAGGCATTAAAGCAAAATATAAGCTATGGTAACAGGATATATGTTGAGGAAGGCAGAGGATATATCATGAAAATTAATGGGATAATGCATTGGTTAAAATAAAAATGTTATGCTCCCCTGCCTACTGTGACACCATTCCACCAGGCAAACATAGCCACACATGGGCCTGAACCAAGGCTAAAACACAGATGTGAAGAGTGGTCAAGTGGTTCAGGCTGCAGCAAGATTACTTTAGAAAATCTCTCTGTGTCTCTGGTGCAGTTTTGGACTGAAAAATTGCCTTTGTCTAGAAATATCAGAGCTTCCCTGAATGACAGGAAAACATGTATATGAAGCTAGAACATTTGCTGTTGCTTATGGGTACCACTCATTTAAAGACTTCATCTCCTGTTCTTATGTCTCCTTCAAGCTCAAAAGTTTACTGTTGGTTCAACTTTCTATGCATGCAGCTATTCTTAGATTTTTGTCTCCTGGAAAATTGAGGAAACAAATCAAAATACTTTTTAAGGGGTGGGTGGTCTTTTGAGGGACCTAGAGGCATTGCTAGTAATGTAACTGTCAGGAGCTTAATTTTTCAGAATAAATATGGTGTCATTTTTTTACTAGATTTTTTACTATGGTACTTCCACAGTGAAGAACCTTCATCTTCAGCTCCATGAGTAGAGACATGCAAGGATACCAAATGGAGAAATGGCAGTAAATGGGAAAGTGGCATGTTATGCAAGTGTTGTTAAAGCTGCATGTGAGGATTCCTAACAAGGATGGCCTTGATTCCTTTTGCAAGCAAATCATAATCTAAAAAAAAATTCTATTACTTTATCTGCACCCCAGATTTTGACTGAAGTTCCTCACTATTTTGCTGGTGAACTGAAGAAGGCAGCAGGATGCTTTCACACCTCCAAAGACATTTCTCTCTTGTGAAATGATAGCCCACTTACAGAAACAATATCTGTTTCTTGGTCTTTCTCCCCCTGTACTCTGAGGAGAGTCCTTGTTATCTGTGCAATCAATAAAAAACATATCTTCAGCAACTAGTAAATCTAGTTTATTAAAACACAGGTTTGACAGTTAATTCAATTGCTGAAAAAGTTGTAGCATGGTCAATTAAAAAACAAAAGTGACCTCATAAGTGAGATACATATTCCTGTAGATGCAAAATTATCTGATAACAGGGTGCATTTGGATACAGACAAAAACATGTTAGTGAGATTAGATGTGGCTAATATTTTTCCATTCCCTTGTAGTATTTAAGGTGTACATTATCTTGTCAGAGGCTCCAACATTGTCACTTGTCCCTGCTCAGGTCTACTCCTGACAGGGAAAAACTGCGGAAAAAGAGTTTGCCCTTTCCTTCCAATTATTTGTCCGCTAGTCCTCCGCACAGGCTACCATCTCAATCCCATTCCTATTGCAAGCCAGTGGTAATATACCCTTTTCCTTCAATAGCATGGGACCAGGCACTGCAGGGGTTCACATGGCATCATTAGGTCAGCTCTCAAGTATGTCAGTGAGTTATTAAAATGAGGATTTGAAGCATGAACTTTAGTGAAAACTTATAATAAAACTCTGTGCTTCCATCAAAGGCATCATAAAGTGACTGAAATAGATTGACTCTGCAATTGAACGTAGCCAAAATGTGACTTTCCCAGTGATTTCTCAAGTACTTTTCCACCTGACCAGCAATGACTTGTTTTCTGCATATTTCAGAGCTGAAAATAGCTAGCTGCATTTATTTTTGTTTGCGAGCAATAACGTTCAGCTTATAGGGTGCTTTCTCAAAAAAGGTTCAGAGCATTGAGAAAGCATCTTTACTGACAGAAACCTTCCTCTGGATGGATTTCACAGGGAGGGAAGGCTTTCAGCATTTTTGCTGGTTTTCATATGAGACAGGCTGCTTTCCTGGAAAACATGACAAAACTTCTTGTCCTTTTTTTAATTAAAAATGAGGTAATTAATAACAAAATTTAAATGTGCTCGGACTGAGTTTGGAGCCTGTTTTCACTTAATGGCAAGTGGTCTGATTTCTAGGAAATGTATTTTAGAAAATATTCAGGGACTTAAAAATGCAGGCAGCCATTTGGTGAGATTTTCCAAAGAACACATAGGTGTAGCTCCCCATTGCTTTCTGAAACAGCCCTCACCCTCCTCTGCTGCCCGTCTTTCCTCCTGTACTTGGCTTATTGCTTCCCCATTGCATTGGTGCATGTTTGATGCCAGGGAGTTCAAAACAACTGGAAGTTAATCCCAGGAAAAAAAGGGACCAGTTTCCTCCTTGGAGCGGGCAGGAGGTGAGGGATTAGGGATGCCTTTGGCAGCACATTGCTGTCAGACTGGTTTACCTGTGCAGAGGAAACCACTCCCTAGCTCCCAGTTTGGACCAAAATAATTTTAAAAGTTTGTCTTTGGATCCTTGCACGGGAACTGAGCTGCCTAACCTCGGCTTTCGGAACTGAGCGTAAAAACAAGCTCTGCAACGACCTCGAAGGAATCGGCGCACACGCGAAGAGCTGCAGGGTGCAGCCTGGTGCTCCGTGCGCCTGCGTCCTGCCCTCGCTGCCAGCAGTCGGCTTACTCATAGCGCTCCATACCGGCGCCGTTTATTTGAAATCGTTATCTCACTTGACAATCAGTGAAATGTTAAGCAAAATACCTCGGTGGCTGCCGCACAGTGGAAAATTTAGAAACGTTAATGCCTGCTGAACAGCCTGAGCCCGTGCTGGGTCCTGGTTGGCCCTCTGCCTGCTTTGTCAGCCTCAGCAGAAAGTATCAGTGATGCTTTACATTTCTGTTACGTGCAGACCTTTGGCCAGTGTTTGCACAGGGGACTGACAGGGCGCTATGAAGCTGTTGGGTATCTCAGCGTCTGAACCGTGCAGCTCCGCACACACAAGGAAATGGAGCACAGAGAGGTTCAGAGGCAGACACTGAGGTGGTCAGGTGAGCAGTTTCCCTTCAAGTCACTGGTTGGGTATCGTGAAGTGAAATAAATGGACTCCAGTAGCAAGGTAAATCCCTTTCAATCCCTTGTCCTGGGGAGGGTGAACACTAGAGGTATATCTACACTGCTACATAGAAGATGACCGGGGATCACACCCAGGCCTCTGATCACCCTGCCTCAGTTTTGGCTATCCCCAACAAGCTCTCACCAAGACACTTTTGCTCTAGAGGTGCCTGGCAGTGAGCAGCATGGCTGCAGGCTGGCAAGCACCACACAGCCTCTCTCATTGAACAGGATGGACCCAGTCTAGATGTCTCATTGGAACCGTATATATATCATTTTGCAATTCTGCATCAGCTACCTGCGGTACAAACTTCTGATTCTCGCTTTGAAATTTTCAGCAGCGAAGTAATAGAGGATGGGATCGAGGCAGCTGTTCATGGCAGCAAGGCAGAGAGTGACCACCAGTGCTTTGTGCACGGGCAGGTTGACCTGGTTGCAGCTGCTGTGCAGTAGGTGGACAGTTCGCAGTATGTGATACGGTAGGAAACAGAGGAGGAAGAGGATGAGAGTGATGATGATGGTTGACAGTGCCTTCTTGTGACAAACCGCCTTCTTGCTCTGAGGAGTCCTGGACTTGAGCAATGCTTTGATTGCAAAGACGTAGCAGACAATAATTGTGCAAAATGGCAGAATGAAGCCCACGACGAGGACAAAGCTGTTCATCATGAGGAGCCTCTGTGTGTTGGAGGGGTGGAGATCCAAGCACTTGGCTGGGTCGCTGTACCCAGCGATTTTCTTGCATAACAGAGGGCTGGAGGCTGCCAGCACAAAGACCCATATGGCTGCACATATTATCCTGGCATACTTCATGTTGGTTACTTTCCAGTGCTTGAACGGGTAGACGATGGCTATGAAACGAATCACGCTGAGCACGGTGAGAAAATAAATGCTGCAGTACATGTTCACGTACAAGGTGTAAGTCATGATCCTGCAGGTGATATCACCAAATACCCACCGTGATCCCAACAGGAAATAGGTGGCCCGAAAAGGCAAAGTGCTCACAAACATGAGATCCGAAACAGCCAAGTTCTGCATGTAAATGTTTACCGAGGTCTTCCTCTGCGACGGCTGGAAGAAAACATAAATGGAGAGGCCATTTCCAGTAGCACCCAGGAAGAAGATAAAGAGATACATGGTGGGATAAATGACTTGCTTGAAGCTGTCAATCGTGCATGTGAAGGAGCTGTTAGTAGAGTTGGGATCTAGCACCATCTCAGAAGTATTCATAGTCTGGAGCCAGGCTCTCCGTCTTTCTGCCAAAGTAAAAAGGAGCGGTGTGAGTGCTGGGTTACAGGCTGGGCAGGGAGTTCAGCTATCTGGGACTATCTCGCTGAGGGCAGAAATTGCAAGATGCAGAGGGCAGTGGAAAGTAAAGGTTTGTCAATGAGTAATTACTTTTGATGTCCCCGTAGATACACATCTCAAGGCGTAAAGCCCAAAGTCATCTCTAAACAGTTTCTGTATTACAGCAGCTGGTTGTTGTCTCAGCCTATGAAAGTGCTGCCTTTCAAAGGTGAGTGCTGTGTGTGTTTTAATGGCAATACTCTGATCTCTGTGCAAAACAAGCCAACTTGTTGTCAGCCATTTTGTAGCAGGGAGGTTTTGAGTCCCCAGTTGCCTACCATGGAAACATCAACATCTGATCAGAAAAGAAATCACTGTCCACTGGTAAGTCTGTGTTTCAAATTAGCATGAAAAGCCAAAAGAACTGAATTTGCTGACTGGAACTAGCTAAATTTTTCTGGTACATTGTCTGCTGTTGGCAGCATGTCACTGACCTTTCCCGAGCAATACCAGAGGTATATTGATATACCTCAAAACCTGTAAATTAAGGATGTTTTGACCTTAAATACTGCATAAATACCGTGCTAGTTATGCATAGTTCCTTTTTTAACTCCCTCCTCCTTACACTGTATTTCTTCTTTCCTTTAAGTTTCTGATGGCTTTCTACGTTGCTGTTTGTGGGGCCTTTGCTTCATTTACCATTTTCTCAGGCTTTTTTGTGCTCAGCTGCTCTGCATCAGTCATCTACACGCACTGCAGCTTCCAGGGCAGCCCACGTTTGCAGCCCTAATGAAAATGGCCTGTGAGAAAATGGGCTGTGTTCACAGAGAGTGATGTTTTTCCTCCTATGAGGATATAATTCAATCAAATCAAAACCACTCATCACTAAAACACTCTAAATATTTTTTTTCTCATTAGTATCTATTTCCTTGCTGAACTCCCAATTTCTTCTCTCAGCTGACTTTCAGCTAGTAGTATTTTGAAAGGAAGATTTCAGTATTGTTGCCTTTTTAATAGTGGCAAGCAATTCCCTCTCTGCATCTGCCAACAAATTCTAGAGATGGAGCATGGAAAATTTTAGCCTAAACCCCAGAACTACATGGCATTTCTAGATGCACAAAAAAGAAGATTTTAATTTGCCCCAGTGAGAGTAATGATGGGTCAATAGTACATGACTGCATCTTATCTCTTATGCTGGACCTCACTGGGTCCATGATTTGAAAATAATTTATTTGCACAGGTGGATTCTCCCTAGGAGCAAACGTAGGCTCTAGATTTGGGTGCTCTGGACTTCCAGTTACCCAGTGCGGTATTCCCAGTGCGCTGTAAACAGGAGCCAATTTGCAAACTCAAGACACAGCGTGGGAGCCTGAGCTATGTTCACAGCAGCCCATGGTATCTTCAGGGCAGTGTCTCAGAGTTCCTCTGGATCCTTTAATATAGCAACCAGATGTGCCCCAGCAGTCACCTTGTATCCGGCCCCACTTCAACGGGGACCGTGGGAAGCGTGACACCCAGGCTGGGCTCTCAAGGAGCAGGACTTACCCCCCTGTTGCGAGATGGGAGTGTGGTGGCTTGAGGAAGGGGGATATTTGCTCACACTGATGTCATACCCACCCCTGCAGTGCCTGAAATTATTCCTCCAGGAAATAAAGATAATAATGTCTATTCAGCTTAGGAGCACTGAAGACTGGAAGTGGGCAAACTGGATGCTGGGCTTCAGCAAAGCCCCAGACTCAGTAAACACATGCTCCTAAAGGAAATCTCCTCATTTGAGATCCTCTTCCCTCGTGGAGGGGAGAAACACGGTACACTTCCTAGCATCAAACCTTTTGCAATCTGAGGAGGTTCTGGTTTTCTGTATAAAGCGACTTTCTGACATACAAGTTTTCTGCATGGGATCAAGAACCAGCTTTTCTCCTCACTGAAGCTGATCTCCCCATTTTGCAGAGAAACATTGCAGCCCAAGGTACTGCAAAGAGAAGAAAGAGCCCTTTTGACTGTGTTTTGCTATGGCCCAAGCATCCTTGCCTTTAGAAACCCCAAACCACAAGAAAATACCTATGCCTGTTGAAGCATTCCTTCCACCAAACACTCCTCTGTGGAAACTGTGAGTTAGAGGAGTCAAACGAGGATGAAGAACTTGGAACCTGGGCAAATTCAAAGCCCCGTTGATCACTATAAGTGATGTCTTATGGCTCAACGCTATCTGCTGAAGGACAGTATTGGGGCAGTGAAAATTCAGTTGGGTGTCTGCACCCTGGGGAGAGCACTACAAGCACAGAGGCTGAGGCACTTTGCTCAAGCTCTTCACATGAGCTAACAACTACGACTAGAGCTATTTTGTGCTCCTCATTTCTTCTGCCAGCTAAAGACCTTTAGGAAACTAGATGCGCATGTGTAATTAAGAAAACTTAGCATCCATGGGCCTGGCAAGAAAGCCAGTACTCAGACTCCTCTCCAAATTATCCAAACAAAACTTTCAAGCTGTAATGGGATGTCTAAGAGAAAAAGGCTGGAGACTGGTCATCTGAAAGCTATTAACCACCATGGAGCCTGCCCTCAGCTGAGGGTCAGGAAGAACCGGTGCAATTATCATATGTAGATGCTCTTATTAGTTGTTTTTTAACACATGGATCGATGTAGAAAGGAAGGTGCAGTGAAAGATATATTTCACGCAGGACTATCTCAAGCAGCCACAGAGGAAAAGGGGAGAATTTTATCCCTCCTTGAAGCCAAGAGCTGTTCATTAGCCAGCTAAGGCAAGGAGATGGCTCCTAGATAAATAGAAAGAATGACATATCTAAGGACAGGCAATAAACTTTGTTTTCAGCAAGAGCATCCAGATGGTCTCCGGGGTCACGAACAAACAGGGTGTGTTTTGGGTGAGAGACTGGACCTATAGGGTCCCCCAAAAAACTTCAGAAGGGAGGTTGGCGGTAAGATCTAACATCCCACTGAGAAAAAAGAGGAGAGGGATAATCTGAAATGTGAATCTCTCTTAAGTGGTACTGCAAGACTTCTCTGATAGAAACTCCCTAGCAGAAGATTTTTTCTATATATGAGTTTCCCTGATGGAAGCTATCAAGTAGAAGCAGCTGACACGTCCTGAGGCTCTGACAACCACCCTGACAGGAGAGAGAGCACGTCAGCTAAGTAAGAAAAAAGGAGGCTTTTCTGAAATAACTGCTGTGTAAGTAGATTAGACATAGGGTTTGGGTGGGTTTTTTTTCTTTTCTTTACCTTTGTGAAGTCTTTTAGAAATATTTACAGCTTAATTAGTATGGATTTTATAAAGAAATACTTACCTTTTATTATAAATAGCATATGTTATAAATTATATCTATTTATTATGAACAAATGTTTTGCCTTTTATCTTAGCCTGGCTTGAGTGTGATTTAAGAGAAGGGAATAACAGAAAGACATTCTTTTCCTAAGGTGAATCTAATACCCTTGACAAATGAATGGATGCACAAGCCAGGTGGGGAACTGATAGAGCAAAAGTAAGAGGAGATTTGTTTAACTCGAGGAGATACTAAACTAATAAACGTGCCCTAAAACTACCAGATTTTAAGCTCAGGATGCAGGTAGCAGTCTAGCAGCAAGGTGGGGGCTACCCCACAAACTGCCCAGCGTGCGATGTGTATGGCCACCTGCCTGGGGCAGGTTTTGTGCGTGTGTGTGCAGAGCAAGGGGCTGGGGACACAGAGGGACGAGGCTGGCTGTCTTGAGGCAAGAGTGGCTCAGCAGGAGCAGGGCAGGAGCAGGTCTGCCCAAGGCGCAGACCTCATGAGATGTCTGTGCAGATTGCTTGGGGATGCAGGAGAGGAGCCAGTGGTGGCTGTGGTCACTGTGGGCACTAGGGATGAAGGTGGGATCTTTGGGGGTCAGCTACAAGGCAAGAGAGAAGCTCATGTCAGACCCAGTGTTTCAGTGTGTGGATGAGGCAGCAGAGAGGAGAAATTTAGGTAGGTAAGGAACTGAGGTATCTTTTGGGATAAAGGCAAGCAATACAGAAATGAGAGACTGCACTGTACCCAGAGTGGATCCAGGCTGCTGGCTCTGCAGACTGAAAGGTTTGCAGAGGAGTATTTAATTAGAAGCAACAAGGGAGCTGATGTGCATGGGAGAGCAAGTGGGCTGGATTGACAAGACCTGCGAGGGCAGTGAACTGGCATCCAGTGCACCTCTGACAAGGCCAGGAGGGAAATAAAGCCCAACTGCAAAAACTAGGGAAGGCAAATCCAATTGCCCAATGATCCAGTTGGCTGGCATGTGCTATCCTGAGTGACTGAACAAAACCAAATCTTACATGTAATTCTGCACTGATGCTCAAATCCAAAAATGAGACCAAGGAGCTGGAAGGCTTGGCATGAGACAGCAACCCTGGTGCACGGGGAACCTCAGAGACCTGCATGAGAGAGGATAATCAATGGGAGCCTGTGCTACCATGCTACCAGCTTTATGGTAGTGATAGTGTAGGATCCACAGGTGAAGGAGTTGCACTGTGCATGAAGGACTATATAACTTGCAACATAAAAATATTATGGCTAAAGAGATGCACTTACAGAGTCCTTGTAGGCAGACATCCCATACACTAATAATAAAAATATAGTACTAGGAATGCACTACCAAACTCCTCATCATGATGATGACAGTCATCAGAAAATGTTAAGTGCGAGTAGGAAGCTGAAAGCACGTAGCAATAGCAGGAGATTTTGGGTACCTTTATAAATATGCAATGCTTCAGCAGAACGAGATATAATGTCCATATGCAACAAATGCTTTATTCCTAGAATAATTAGTCCTGCAAACAAATCCACAACACAATATGCTATTCTACATTTGATCTTTAGTGCTGCACAGGTCTTAGTTCAAGCAGATTTTGGTGGAGGGAGCCCTGTACTGGCAATCACAGTAGAGCTAGGTTCAGCAGTGTTGTGGGACAGAGAAGCAGTCCCAGAAGGAAAGAGCCTAAATAATTTGGGGGCTATTTAAAAAAACAAATGGAAAATTCAACAAAACCTGTGTTAGAAGCCTACATCCCAAAAGAAATAGACATTTTAATAAATATTGAGCCCCATGTCTACCAGTAGAACAGTTGGCAAGACTATTATAGGAAAAAGATCACCATTTAGAAAGAAGAAGGCTGGTCCAAATGGGGAGAACAGGAAAGCCTATATCATGGCAGATCAAATATGGAGACAAAACTAAGAGCATTAAAAAACCCAAATAAAATAAAAGGGAAAAGCACTTGGTAAAGGATGCTCAGGCTGACAGTAAGTTTTGTAAACCCACTGAAAGATGACAGACTGCTAGGGAATTGGCAGGGCTGCTTGATGGCAAAAGATATCTTAGGGACAACAAGGCCATAGGAGAGAAACGCAGTGAATTCACTCTTCCCCGCCAAAGGTGTTGGGGTATTTTCACGCCTGATGCAGCAAACAGATCAGAGGAGCCAGCTGCACTTGAGGGACGTGCACAGGAAATATTAAACCAACCAAATAAGTGAGAGGCCAATAAGTAATCAGGACCAGATGGCATTCACATGAGTATCCCGAAGGATCTCAAATATGAGACTGCCGGCCAAGGCACATAACCCACCATTACAATCAGGTGCTGTGCCAGGGGACTGACATGTCACCAGTGCAGCTCTCATCTATAAGAAGGGCTTGAGAGGGCAGCTTGAGGGCCACAAGTCGGTCTGGGAGCTCAAGGGCCACAAGTCTCAGTGCTGGGAGCTACTGACCTCTGAAACCAGTTTCCACCTCTGGTATGCTGGGGGCAGGGGGCTGTAATGAAGAATGAAGGTGCTGAGCTTGTTGAATGCCAGTCTGCTGAGAAAGAGTCAGCACGTCTTCTGAAAAGGGAGATCCTGCCCCACTCACCTGCTGAAGGGCTGTGAGGATGATGGATGAAGGGGGCCCAGTGATCATTTTATATGTATGTGTGGATATGTATGCATTCATACAGTTGCATTGTCAAAGCTCTGCACCAAGGGTTTCTTAAGGAACTAAGTTGCCAGTGAGCCGGAAGGGATGTTCTTTTGTGGGCTGAAAGCTGGCTGAAGGGGAAGAAACAAAGTGTGGGTCTTAATGAACCAGCAATGGGGTACCAGTGTTTGGTACTCAGACCAGATTTATTCAATATCTTTATCAATAACCTGAAGAAGACAGTTATCCAAGTCGTCAGATGCCATGCTGAAAGGGTGGCAGGAAAGCGTTAGTGTATTTTAATGTAAGGTGATGCATGATATGAAAAATAATCTAAACCATGCCTACACCCTATGAACTTGAAGCTGGCTGTTACATTCGGGAAAGGGCATTTGGCATTGGCATCACTGACCATTTACTGAAGTCATTTCTGCATTGGCTGCAGCATCAGAAGTAACCAAAAATGTCAACAAAATGAGGGGCACCATCAAGAAGGCTGTGGAGAACAAACCTTGTATAAAGCCTCCATGCATCCCCGTACTGAGCGGTTCTGGGGTCGACATCCAGAAAAGAGATTATGGAATTAGAGAAGGTGCAGAGAGAGGCAAGTGAAATGATCAAGGAGACACAGCAAGAACTAAAAAGCCTGCGACTCTTTGGTACGGAAAGGAGGAGGCTGAAGAAGGATATGGTCAAGGTTTACAGAGTCATGAAGGTGGTGGGTAGTGCGAATGCTCACCATTATTCAGAGGGTCCTGCAGTACTGGGACTTGGGGTGCTCAGCAAATTTGTTGGGGGTCTGCTTTTAAACAGATAAAAGAGGGTGGTCCTCTGAGCAGCGAGGAGTGGGCAGTGCCAGGAGCTTGCTGCCACAGCAGGCAGTGAGGGCAGGCAGCATCAGCAGGGCCAAAACAGGATCAGACAAATGCAAGGACAATAAATGGGAAACAAAAAGACTGGGCAGGGATGTACTCCCCAGTGCCCATGGACAGCAGTCAGAAAGCTGGGGAAATGCAGGCGGAAAGCACTCTGGAAGGCTATCGGGCGGGTGATCAGGCTGTCATGTTGTCTCTAACCAGCCTCTCCTATTGCCACCATCAGAGATTGAATACCAGGCTAGATGGACATTGGTCTGAGCTGCCAGCACATTTCTTACAGTCACAATTTGCTCCTAGTTCCTGGCAGTGTAACAACCACAGTTCACTTCACTGTGTTACCCCTAATTCCTGCTGGTGAAGTGAGACCAATGCCTGTAGTGATATTAATACAGAGATTCCACACTGTATGTCAAAAAGCTGTTACTTGGAAAGCAGGAATAGTCAGCAGCCCTGGGCTGCCCACAGTTCTAGTGGAGAGCTAAACCAAGAGTAGTCAATTAAGTCATCCAACATCTCAGCAGACAGTGGGATCGATTTCTTTGCCATGCCTGGACAGAAGGACATGCTCCTTTTGGAGAGGTGTGGTGGAGGGGTGCTGCTGCTAAAGGTGTAAATATGAAAACTCTACTGTCTCTAAAAGTGTAAACATGAAACTCTCCATTTCAAAACTGCTGATCTTGGATTTGCTGCTCTGAAACACTCCATTCACTATAACATGAGGAACTCTCAAGGAACCTATTTTTAAGAAGGTGTTCTGCATATGCAGTTAAATATGGAAATCAGGCTGTTCATTCAAAATATAGTTCTTTGCTATGTTCAACGATAAATATATAAATCCTCTTGTATGCCAGGAAAAGGAGATGCTCTCTGCATCTATCACAATAACCCTTTGTCTGAAGAGGACCCCAGATACCACATCTCACGTTCATTACCCAAATAGGAAGGCAGTTATGATATCGCTGTGTAGGAAATCACTTGCATTTGCCACTGCACTTCTGAGAAAAAATAGAAGTTCTTATGGTTTTTTTAAGTTCCCATTGGCTTTCTTTCTAATATTCATTTTGTGTTTCAGGAGCAGCGTTACCAATAGTAAATGTAACAGAATGTAATATTTAGAATTAACACTGAATTCATCAAAGCATGGCATTTTATTAACCGTTCTACATGCACAATAATTTTTAAAAAATCAAGAGTCTGACATTTAACAACTTTTATTTTAAAAGTTTGCCATAAACCAAAAATATATTGTTTATCTAGTTAAAAAACTAGACTCACTTAATCAGATCCACTACTTGATTGTTATCTTCCATCTGGCAAACAATCCTAGTTACATAAATCCACCCTTTTTTCTGCCAAAAAATTTCTTAAAACTGGCTTTGTCATAGAGAAGTTTAGTCAACGGTCACAGCTTGTGGTAAATAAAAAGCTTACCGTGAGTAATAGAAACATAAGTAGGTTGTATTTTAATTATTGCAACCATTTTTATCTACATCAGAAAAAGCAGACAAATCTTGTCCTACCTCAGCTTGTATGCCTTCTGGTGTGTTCAGTATTTCCTTCTTCTGCTTGCTGTTGCACACAACTTTCAGTTTTGTTAGCAGAAATGAAAAACAGAAAAACTTGACGCAAAACTCAAGTGCTGTTTGTGCAGAAGCCACAGAAAAGCAATGAGTGGTAGGAAAGGGAAGTAAATCCTGATTAAAAGATCTTACATCTTCTTAAAAGAGAAATGTTCTCAGCTCAAGGAGTGGTGCTAGCGATCACATGGCAATCTTTCATAATTTTCACCCAATGAAAGAGGCTCTGCAGCTTCGTGGGATGTTGGGAAGCTGTCTGGATTCCTGTATTTGGGTTCACACTTCTATATATATGCTTTCAATAATCAGGGTTGCTCAAAAGGACATTCCTGTATAAGCTTCCCATGGATTGTTAGAGATGTAGTTCTTGGAATTCTGGAGACAGCACGTGTCGGGGTTATTTCCCAGGCTTTTCATGAAGAAAACACAGGAAAAACAAAACTATAAGCAGGCTGCTAAGAACTGATGTGTAATCTCATGCAGGACATAGTTCAAGGCTGAGTTTACAGAGATGAGACACTAATTTTCCTCAAATTTTGATAGGAATGGAATACATAGTTGTGTTAGTCCATGAGCAAGTGGCTGCAGTGAACGTCTTACTGCCCCTTAAAGTTTTACCACTTCTCAGTGGAGCAACACTGACTGCACAGATAGGTATCTATACATACTATAGGTGTAATAGATAGGTGATGGAACAACTCATCCTGGATGTCATCTCTAAGCATGTAGAGTAAAAGAAGGTTATCAGGAGTGGTCAATGTGGATTCACCAATGGGAAATCATGTTTGACCAATCTGACAGCCTTCTATGATGGAATGACTGGCGGGGAGGGCAGTGGACATTGTCTACCTTGACTTCAGCAAGGCTTTTGACACAGTCTCCTCATAGGTAAGCTTAGGAAGTGTGGGTTAGATGAGTGAACAGAGAGGTGGATTGAGAACTGGCTGAATGGCAGAGCTCAGAGGGTTGTGATCAACAGTGCAGAGTCTAGTTGGAAGCCTGTAACTAGCGGTGTTCCCCAGGAGTCAGTACTGAGTTCAGTCTTGTTCAATATATTCATCAACAACCTGGATGAGGGGACAGAATGTACCCTCAGCAAGTTGGCTGATGATACTAAACTGGAAGGAGTGGCTGACACACAATAAGTCTGTGCTGCCATACAGTGAGACCTGGACAGGCTGAAGAGTTGGGCGGAGAGGAACCCAATGAAATTCAACAAGGGCAAGTGTAGGGGTCTGCACCTGGGGAGGAATAACCCCATACACTGGTACAGGTTAGGGGCTGACCTGCTGGAAAGGAACTCTGCAGAGAGAGACCTGGGAGTCCTGGTGGACAACAAGTTGACCATGAGTCAGCAATGTGTGCTTGTGGCCAAGAAGGCCAACGGTCTCCTGGGGTGCATTAAAAAGAGCATGGCCAGCAGGTTGAGGGAGGTCATCCTCCCCCTCTACTCTGCCCTGGTGAGGCCACACCTGGAATACTGTGTCCAGTTCTGGGCCCCCCAGTTCAAGAAACATGGAACTAGTGGAGAGAGTCCAGCGGAGGGCTACAGAGATAATCAAGGGAATGGAGCACCTCTCTTATGAGGAAAGGCTGAGAGACCTGGGTCTGTTTAGCCTGGAGAAGACTGAGAGAGGATCTCATCAATGCTTATAAATACCTAAAGGGTGGGTGTCAAGAGGATGGGGCTAGACTCTTTTCAGTGGTGCCTGATGACAGGACAAGGGGCAATGGGCACAAACTGGAACACAGGAAATTCCATCTCAACATGAGGAAAACCTTCTTTACTTTGAGGGTGGCAGAGCACTGGAACAGGCTGCCCAGAGAGGTGGTGGAGTCTCCTCTGGAGATATTCAAAACCCACTTGGATGCGTTCCTGTCCAGCCTGCTCCAGGTGAACCTGCTTTGGCAGGCCCAGTCAGCATGGGTTCATGAAAGGCAGGTCCTGCTTGACAAACCTGATCTTCTTCTATGAAAAAGTGACCCACTTAGTGGATGAGGGAAAGGATGTTGTTTACCTAGACTTTAGTAAAGCCTTTGACACCATTTCCCACACCATTCCCCTGGAGAAACTGGCTGCTCATGTCTTCGATGGGTGTACACTTTGCTGGGTAAAAAACTGGGTGGATGCCCAGGCCCAAAGAGTGGTGGTGAATGGATTCAAATCCGGTTGGCAGCCAGTGACAAGTGGTGTTCCCCAGGGCTTGGTATTTGGGCCAGTTCTGTCTAATATCTTTGTCAAAGACGTGGTGGCAACGTGCAGTGGCTGCGAAGATTGGTGTCACCAGAGCTCACAAATCCCTATGACCAGGGAGGAGGTACCTACAGCTTGCTGTAGGTTTTTTTTTAGTATGGGGCTGAAAAAGGACATGGAAAACCAGCTTAGGTAGTAACTAGTCTAACACCTTCTGTCTCCAGGATGAGAACAAAATCTATGAGTGGTGTTTTTGAACATTTGCCTACATTCGCATGACAATGCAAAATAAGATTAAAAAGCTCCCTGATAGAGATCTATGTCAAGTGAATTTCCAAGGTGCAGCGTGATGGTGAATTAGGACCCTCCTGAGACCACTCCATTGGTGCTTAACTTAGACATTGCCAGGTCTCGTGGCACCTAAGGCCATGGATAGGTGTCCTTTTCCAGCTGTGGTTGCACTGGCTGCTTTAGTTACTATCCCGGCAGTTTCCCTATCTGCCGAGGTCTGCCTACACAGCAGCTCGTGTGTGTGTCCCTAACACCATTTGGTCATTGAGGCATTGTAGACACAGTAAACAGCTCAGCCAGCCTATGCAGACTGACGCAGCGTAGAAATAACCCCATGGGCAGCTTGGTGGGCAGACGAGCCCTTTGGGAGGAAGCTGTGACACACAGCAGGGAGCAGCGTGGTGTGCGACAACTTCAACCAGTGAGGCCACAGCCAGAGGACAGCTATGGCCTCGGCATTTGCTCAGGAGATGCCCCAGTAACTCACTGCATCTTATCGCCAACTGGCAGAGGCTAATTTAGGCATTGCAGTAGCAGTCTGATGACATCTCCATCACATGGCACGCAGAGATAATCACTCTGGGAGTGATAGGCAGGCTGTTCTCAGATACACAAGGTCAGAGACCGAAACAGGCGGAAAAGTTAGACATTGATCACATTTTATTTTCCTGAATGTGTTTTGAGAACATCTCTTTCACCATATGATACCGTTATCTTCGTTGCCTGGATAATTTCCCCCATTCACCTTCTTAAACACCCTGCTTTCTGAAGAGTAATGTTTCCTCCCTTTTATAAAGTAATTCTGTATTTTGCTTTTAGCCTGGCTTTGAATAAATGGGGTTGGCTGCCAACTCACCCTGCACCTGATGAGCTAGATCCGGAGTGACTGCTTGGGATTTTTTAGAAACAGTCACCGGATGACTCAGCTTCCGAGGGGAGTTCATTACATTTCTTACTAATAAAAACTTCAGTAATTCTGGAGAAGACATCTCAGAATATCATGAAGGACCGAAGACTTTCATCGCAAGATGCTGTGTGCATATCCCACATTCAACAGTTAACAGCCTAGATTATTTCTGAATTTTAAGTCCTATAAAATGCGTAGACGGTCCAGGACGCAGCAGAGCACAAACCACCCCTCTGGGCTGCAGCTACTCTCCATCCTGCCTCTGTTTCTGTTCTCTTTTGTATTTCTGGCTCCATGACAGCCCAGTTACAAGACAGAAAAGCAGGAGGGGTGACTCATCCTTTTCTTTCCCCTTCCTCACAAACCCACCTGCCCTCCAGCCCTACACAGGGGCATTGCCTGCGGAGGAGGTCTCCAGCCCACAACGGTGAGCAAAGCCACCGCTGCAGGCTCTGAATCTCCATTGCATGAAGAAGCTGAATTTTGGACCTGAAATAAGCACTCCAGACAAGGTAGACACAAAAATTTAGACTCTCCTTCCTCCATTCAGCATCTCCTATCGGCTAGTTCAAGTGGTCTTATGGGCTGAGCGCTACCCAGTGCGAGCGCCAGTCAAGGAGCGTGTGTCCCACACTCCCCGTGCAGGGCATCTTAGGCATCCCAAACACATATCATGCTATCACGTGCTCCACAGGGCCATGCCTCCAGCCAGATGTACGGTGTCACCCTAAAGTTACGTGGGCTTCTGCCTGAGGACTGTCCGTTGTCTGGTGCATCCCTCTGTCATGGCAGTCGCACCAGGCAGGCTGTCATCCGCTTCGCACCATAGCAGAGGGGGACAAGAGCTGCCTGAAACCCACCCAGGTCTTGATGCACGGGCATGGCCCCCACAGCCATGGGGACTGTGCAAGGGAGACATGACAATCCTTAGCACCAGGGTGAGATATCAAGTGTCCCAGGTAACCCAGATGAAGGAGCTCAAGTATTTTTCCAGTCAATGTTTTGCTGTCTGCAGGCATGAGCTTCCAGTAGCAGAGTTTCACTTTTTTCACGCCAAGAGATTTTTGGTAAAAATGGATCTGTCAAACAAACAGAAGGGATTACCTTCATTGAAGATTTTAGCTCTGCATGTCTTCAACACGGCAGCTTAGCCTACTAACACATATCTATTTCCAGAGACTACAATTACAAAGCCTACATTCATTTTCTGTGCAATCCAGAAAAAGACAGCATCCAATGTTAGTAGCTCATCTGCTGTCAGCCATAAGGCTGGATAGAGCGGAAGGTGAAAGTGACGGCTGCATGAAGAAGAGGGAAGAAGCAGGGGCAATTTTAAGAGGAATTATTCAGAAAGAAAAAGCACAGAAGGTTTTCAAGCTGTTTCTTTTGCAATATTAGTAATGACAAGTTTTTTAATTGCCTGTGGTCCTTTCTTAATTGTTTGCTGTTCCTCATTAAAATACCGTTGAGGGCAGAGGAATCTTAATATATAGCTGGAATGGAAAAAGACATCTAATGTTGTCTTTATGTAAGATGGACTGTTCTTTTTAAGTACTAACACAGGAAATGTTTTTTGCCACCCCATCCAAAGGGAAGAATTGATTGTCTCCAAAAGCTGTGGAGCCGATGGCAGCTGGGAGCATTAATGCTCTTCCTGGAGAATAATTGTTCCAATCCTCGACTCTGAGAGGACTGAACCGGAGCAGGACAAAACACCAAACACTTTCTAAGGCCTTCATCTAAAGCCCATTGAAGTCATTGGGCAGAATAGTGCCTTTTTGGATTAAAACCTAAATAAGACAGTCTCAGAAACTGTGACTGGAAAAAAACTTTTATTTCTCTTCAACTAGCTAAAAGCATTTCAGATCTAACAGGTGCAAGGTTGTCAGCATGCCAGGTATATTCTATCTTCTGTATGTCTGCAGCCATTTCTCTACCTACTAACCACCGTGACACTGAAGTGACTTTCTGCTTGCATCATGCATTTTGAATAATTGCATAGTCTGCAATTGCAACCTCTATTATTTCTGGTTTGTGTGTCAGACATTACAGGACTGCAAACTGATGGGATAATGAAGGTGAAGAATTTGGAGGATACAGCAACGAGTCTAGTTATCTCTGTCTTAAGATTTGGTCTCCTAAAGACTCGTCATTTGTATATGTTGGCACACGCATGCAGTTCTACAGTTCCCTATGCACACAGCTCTGTGTTTTGGTCTGTGTTTACCCCATATTAAATATTCTGTGAACCCTGTGTTATTCTGCTGAACTCTTCCTTCATACAAATACAGAAACTCTAAGCAAAACAAGCTTCCTTTCTTCTCTTTTTGCTGACTCTTTTACAATAACCCTGACCCAACAGCTGGATAAAACCCAACAACAACATTCTAAAATCAGACTGACCAGCTGTAGGTGTGCTGCATCTTATGCCCAATGGCTAAACACCACTGTATGATACAGCCTGCAAGTCCTTCCACACAAACTCCAACTACCATCAAATCCACTTTCATATCAATGTAATCATCGCTAATTCTTAGCAAAAACATTATCACAGACAACAATGTGCCTCACTGCAGCTCCATTCCCTAATCCCAGCATCTTCAGGCAGTTGTCTTTTTTTAATGTAGTCCCTTATTCAGTGCATTTCAAGTGCTATTTCATGCTCTCTCTCTATGTGGGGGGGTTGTGTATGTCCATATACAACAGGTGTAAGTGCAGCTGCATGTATGCATTTATATGCATGCACTCCCAGAAGTGCATTCAATGCAAGAACTTACAGAGAACTCATTTTTGTGCATGTGTGTTTGTAATATAAATGCATATATACATACACATGCTCAATAAAATGTTGAGCTCGAGCGTCAAGGCTAAATTGCATTGGCCAGAATTTAGGAAGCCATGGGAATAAGTGTGGGACACAAGTCCCCCACTCTTTTCATCTGAGGCTGATGGCTTTCATCTGCTGGAGGTCCCTGTCCCCAGAGCACGTGGGAAGTTCCTCCTCCAGGCACTGGCCACAGCCCACATAAAAAATGAGTTTAAATTTTTGTCCTTGGTCTGGATTTTTTTTCTTCAGATAAAACTCAGGTGAGGTTAGATCTCAGTGGCCACATTTTCTATTCTACTGGCTTTGGGAAATGGTTTAGGGTATTGTGTGCTGTTTGATACTTTTTAAACTGTATTTTAAAATGCCATATAAAGATAGTCTATATAAGTTATTTTGAAGAAGATAATAACATGACCTTTTGTCCCAGTTTTTTACTCAGAATTTTAGGAAAATATCTAAGTGTCTATAATGGGTCATAAATACATTGTGAAAAATGTCCATTTATAAATGACATTTGCAGCCTTGAAAACTGCTTGGATTACATATTTCTTTTGCAAGTAGCTTGCAACCAGTATCCCCCCCGATAAAAATGAGAATTAATTTAAGCTCATCTTTGTCACAGACTACATGCTTTTGTGACATGACTTAGTGAAATCCTCTTTACTGGCACATGCTGAAAACAAGACTGTCTGAGGGGGGCTGGATGTGGTGGTGACAAGGCTGGGAGAGGGAGGGGGAAGTTCTGCAGCGGCGGGTTCCTCCACTGTTACAGGATGGAGATCGTTCAGTGCTAAGGGGAATCCGTAACGCACACATCCCACCCTGCCACGCACTGGGAAGTTGCTGTGCTGGACTGATTAATGCAATCGTTGCCCTTTACCTTAGATGTTTAAGTCTGAACTCTGGGTTTCTTTGCAGAAGAGAAGCCCAGGGTGTGCTGCCACCCCACACATGCCTGAGTATACAGTCTGGGGGCACCTCAGCACCCCTCTTTGTGGTTGATTGTCACCAGATGACCTTGTTCACCAGCACAACTAGTGCTTGGGACCAGTTTGGAAAGGTCTGCGCAGCCTGACATGGCCTGGCTACACAACCAGGTCATTGTCAGTCAAGCTTGCATAGGGTTTTACAGCAAAACCGGGAGATAACTCACTCTGCCTTGACTAAACTTCCTCATGTTTTGCTTTCAGAGTCCTCAGTGCAATGAGGACAAGCTGGGAAGAGGCTAACTGGTCTTTTGCTGCAGGAAGAAAATAAAGGGAAATACACGATCTAATTCAGTTTTGTTTGGCAGAGATGTTTCTTCCACTTTGTTGTTGTTGCTACAAGACCAAAGCTGTAATTCTCTTGAAATCCAGCGCATGCCACTAGAAAAGAATTAGCACAATGGGTTTAGTTTTATGTAACATTCCCAATACCCAGCGACTGAGCGCTTTAGAAGAGAATAAACAAAATGAAGTAAGCTGTTTGTTCAGCATGTTCTAACACCCGTCCATCTGCCTCCCTTTGTACTTGCAGTCCCTCAGCCACAACTTTTCTTATCTGCTACTGTCAAAAATATGACTCATTTTTCACATAATAGACTGGGGGGAAAATAGAGAAGTTTTTATACATAATAAAGCTTTCTCTTGCCCAGGATCTCCTGAATCAGCTCTTATTTTACTTCTCATTAAAAAGAATGACACAAAGAAAATGTATTTTTCCTGGCCCTAGTTAGCCGCAGTAGGACTCACTGTCTATGCCACAATTAGCTCTGCTTGACTCTTCACAGAACCAGGCAAATGAAGCTTTGGTATAGCTAATTTTAGGACAAGGAATTTGTCAAATTCCCAGGCCATGAGAGGCCTAAGTGTTAGTACAGTTTATACAATTAGTGAATTTGGTGAATTGAAGGAATTCCCCTCCCCTCTACCCAGGCATCTTATAAGCTCAGCTAACGTACTTTCATGGCTGCAAAGCAGAAGCCACTCCAAAATGGGGACACTGGCCAAAATGTCTGACCGCGTGGCTCCATCAGGTTTTGAATCTGTGTTGCATCACCATGAAAACCATATTCCCAAGCAAATGAAGTGGTTCCCATGGGAAAGGTCTGTGTAGTCTGCTCTACCGGTGACATCTTCAGTAACCTTCCTTTTTCCATGGCCTCGTGCTGTACTCTGCTAGCAACAAGGCTGATACTGGATTCTCAGGTTAAGGCTCTGTTTTTCTAGCACAGAGCTCCCTGCTCTTGCTTTCCACATGCTAGACTGGTTTTAACAGCGCCTCACCTGGCTGATAGACAGGAGGCAAAACACAGAGCAGGCCATCAGCAGATTTCCCATTCAGATGAAATCTCACAGCTTTTTTCACACAAATCTCATGCTTTCCTGCAATGAGACCCTCATATGCATCAGACAAGCATTGCTGCCAGAGGAATCTCTCATGTGTTACACCCGTTTCCCTACAGTGACACATGACTTGCCAAGCAGATGGGGGGAGAGATCCAGCAAACCCAGAGGTCCCCTCCCCAGTCTGCTGGAACCCCTGACCCACACGTGTGGAGTGTGTGGCATCATGTTGGGATGAGGAAGGCTCTTACCAGCCTAAATGATTTCTAGTCAGCTGGAGGATGCCTCTGACCAGCAAATTGACCTTTTGCATTTCTCAGTGCTGAGAAATGTAATTTTTATTGGTTGCTACAATCACTAGTACCCATCCGCAAGACAGGAGTGGGACTGCAGCCCATCACATCTGATGGAGATGCTCATAAACTTTGCCAGGTTATTTTGTGATGCTTAAGTTATTACAGAAAGCCACAGGCTTATGTAAAGAGGAAACAAGATAAAATTAATATGCTTTAAAATCAAGGCAGCTATTTAGCTTTTGGATCTTAACATGACTTGATAGAACTACAAGACACAGTCTCTAAAAAACATCACTCCGAGGAAAGCTCCAAAGAACACCACCTTTAATATGTCTTTTGCATTTCATTTGCTCTTTTCTACACTTTAATTTCCTAGGCATCTCTTAAGTGCATTCAGTAGGATAGTAAGTATAATTCCTATGAACTGGCTAAATTACTTCTAGCAAATTTGTATCAGCACTTACATTGTATTAGCATCATTACGTTATAAACTAAACCTTTAATTTCATCACTAATCAAAGGCAATTCTAGCAAATAACCTGAATGTTCTAATTTAACAATAGTATCGTGTCTTACTTTCTTTTTTAATAATCAAGCATGGTCACTATAACCTCTGTGGGTAATAGTTTCTACATATCAGTATAGCAGCGCTGTTCCCTTTTGTTAAGCAAACTTCCTAGGTCTAAGTATCCTCTGCTTGCATCTCTGCAAAGCTTAAATACTACTGTAGGGTCAGCACCATTATGTACAATATCTGCCAGATACATCCCTAGAAAATTCTGCTTCCCTTTGACAAGCAATCCTGAAAACATCTGCTAGTGTAAGCAGATTGACTGTGGGAACTGCATATGCCCACTTAAGGGATGTGTTCTCTTTTTCATTTTTCATCTCTCTAGTGCGTAAGTCCATCACCTGTACTGCTAAAACACATTAGAACTGGAATTGCGAGACTAAAGTGCTAAAATTAGCCAAAAGTTGAAAGCACAATTTTACTACGCCAAGAGTTTACAGATGAGTGAGAAAGGCTCTTTTCTGTTTGATATGGCAAATTGCAGTAAAGCTAACACAATATTTTAAGATGAAAGCTTCCTTTGCTTCAGCATAAGAAATCTTAGACACAGCTAGAATTCACATCTATAAAGATACCATTCAAATTATGTTTGACTGTTTCTTAAGATACAACACAGTATGTTTGCAGGCCATAGCCATAGAAACAGAAATATTTTGTTTCCCTTTATACAACTATTCAATGGAAGAAAAAAAATTGAATTAGTGATAAAAAGCTGGCCAATATGTACCAACACAGTGTTGGGTGCCTGTCACATCATGCTTATGTTCACCAGCAACATGAGACACCATAGCTAGAAAGCAGTGACTGCCTTGGTAATGCATAATGGTAGCCTTATTTAAATTATACAGAATTATAAGCTGTAATAAGAATTAGACGTACATCTCTGTCACTTGTGTGTGTCTGGGAAAAAGCTCTTTCTTGTGTCAGAGATCAAAACATAAAAGCTGATATATCCAATATACTGCTGTCAGTTAGTTTGATATTTTTTTTTTAAAAAAATAAAGCTTTATCCTGAAGGCCACATTTTGGAAGATCGAACCTACAGATGTACACACGTGTTCTTCACATCATTGCAAGAGAAAATCAGATGCCAAGAAAGGCCACACAAAATCAGTCAAAATGCTCACTTTGCCTGGCACCCTGCCTGTGACACGGAGCAATCAGAGACACCTGTGGAGCAGTTCAATAAAAACTCAAGTTTAGTGATGGTTCCCCAGTCATTCAGCTGTCAACAATTCTTGCTTAAGGACTTGCTGTAGGAGAACTGCCTGGAGATTTAATAATCCTTGATGGGTTTTTCTTCAATAAATTTGTCCATGTCAACCTTTGGCAATCCAACATCTTGCACAGAAGAGTTCCTTTGCAAAAGTACATATCATGGAAAATATTTGCTGCAGATCATGTACATGAGACATATGTACATATGTACATCAGAACTAGATGCATGAAAATCACATCTTTCCGTCTTTTTTGAACCTGCTGCCTGCTCGGTTTCTTTGATACTCCTTCCTTCTTGTATTGAAAAAGGGCAGAAAAAAGTTGTTTCTTCCTACATATGAAGAAAAGGTTGACTGATTCAGAATGAGGATATACCTAGAGTCATAGAATAGAATCATAGAATCATCTAGGTTGGAAGGGATCTTTAAGATCATCGAGTCCAACCATCAACCTAACACTGCCAAAACCACCACTAAACCATGTCCCTCAGCACCAGGGTCTACCCGTCTTTTAAATATCTCCAGGCACGGCGATTCCACCACCTCCCTGGGCAGCTTGTTCCAGTGCTTGATAACCCTTTCGGGGAAGAAATTTTTCCTAATATCCAATCTAAACCTCCCCTGGTGTAACTTGAGGCCATTTCCTCTTGTCCTATGGCTTGTTACTTGGGAGAACAGACCGACCCCAACCTCTCTACAACCTCCTTTCAGGTAGTTGTAGAGAGCAACAAGGTCTCCCCTCAGCCTCCTTTTCTCCAGACTAAACAACCCCGGTTCCTTCAGCTGCTCCTCATAAGACTTATGCTCTAGACCCTTCACCAGCTTCATTGATGTGCTTTGGACATGCTCCAGAATCTCAATGTCTTTCTTGTAGTGAGAGGCCCAAAACCAAACACAGTATTGGAGGTGGGGCCTTACCAGTGCCAAGTACAGAGGGACAATCTCTTCCCTAGTCCTGCTGGCCACTCTATTCCTGATACAGGCCAGGATGCTATCAGCCTTCTTGGCCACCTGGGCACACTGCTGGCTCATATTCAGCTGGCTGTCAACCAACACCCCCAGGAGCATCCTATCTCCAACAGGGGCTGACAGAGAAGTGTAGGAACAAGGCAAACTTGCATGGTACTTTCCCTTAGTATTCTCCCACATTACAACTATTTTTAGCAGAGACAATTTATTTTCTTTATTCTGAATCTCGCTCCCACTGACTGAATTTGATGGCCCCTCAATCCTGTAAAAGAGTGGTGCATTTGTAAGACAACATACAGCTTTCTGGCATTACTACAGGTCAAAGGTTTCATTTTATTTCCAAACTCAATGTGAGTACAGTTGATCTGTATTCACCCCTTCGGGGCCACATGTGGTTTTGTAGACCTTTGCCACATCCCCATGTCTTCTCTCTGCCAGGTTGAAGAGTCCCAGCCTACACACTGATTCTGTGTATGGAAGCTGGGTTGCACACCTTGGTCATTTTTAACGCTAAACCTTATCCGATTTAATATCCGATGAGCAGGGAAGCTCAATGCTGCACAGAACGTTAAAAACACTGGTGCATTATAGATTTACACAATGGTATAGTAACATGGTTTTTTTTGTCTGCTCCTGAACATTAAGCTGAGGTCTTCCTACAATGAGCTCTCATTTTTGAGAGACAGCAGTCAACTCAGACTCCCCCCATCTTATTTATAAAGGGAAAACTGCTGGACAAGGAGGCTTCTGATGTGCATCATTTTGCATCTGTCTCTACAAAATTTCACGTGTCATTTAATTGCTCTGTTATTCATACTCACATGGTGTTTTTGCAGTTCTTCAAAATCAACATTCATCTTTGCTATTCTGCAGAATAGCAAAGTATTCTGCATATCATCTTCATATTGTATCTCCTCACTTTTTATCTTCTTTTCTAGATTATTTAATTATGTGGAACAATAAAGTCCCAGCAAAGACCTCTGAAACACACCGGCAGCAACTTCTTTTTGCTCTAAAAATCGATCATTTGCTTCTACCCTCTCTCTCCTGATTATTCACACAAGGATCTTCCCTTCTATCCAATAGCTGCTCAATTGCTTTAAAGGTCGCTTGAGATTTAGATTCTTTAATATCTTTTGAACATTGCCAGGTATGCTGAATCCAGGTCTCCTTTATTTTCATGATTTTTTCATTCAAAGGACTCCAATATATTTGTGACGCAATTTCCCATTGTGAAATTTCTTCCTCGCTATAAAGAATTCTTCCTCACTAAGTCTGGTTTATGCATCTATCCACTAATTCTCAATGGTTCTTTAATAGCATTACTAGAAATTTGCCTAGTACACATGCCAGGTTTCTGAATTAGTGGTTCCATTTTTCACATTAACTATATTCCATTGCTTTGGTACTAAGACAGCTGTAAGTGAATAGTTATACATTACAGTGAGAACTTCAGTGATTTCTACCTGGAGCTCCTTTGGTGCGCTTTGGATAAAGACCATCAAGTAATGGGGACTCATTAATGTCAATTCTGTCTGTTTGTTCCAAGATATTTTTAGTTAAAATTGAGACATGTCCAATAATAAATCCTCTGCAAGAAGGGTTATCCAGGCTTTTTCTCAGTAGACAGGTCCAAAAAGTACAAATACACTTGTTTTTTCTCTTTGTGGCTTTTTCTTCCCTGCATCTTTCACACTTCGATCATTGAGGTACCATAACAATCCCCTGACAGGCTTCCTGCTCCTGATGTGGTATTAGGATTTACTAATAGTTTTTAGTAAATGATTTCCTGGATTATTTGGATTTTGGGGCGTTTTAGAATGGGTTTTTTTGGCCTGCCTTGCTGTAATCTTTGCGCTTAATTACAGCTTACAGATCTTTGCATTCACCCTATTTGGGCATGACTTCAGCTGTTTGAAGGAATCCTTCTTGTTTATAATAGCATTCCTTTCAATGATGTTTATCTATGCTGCCTTCCCTCTGTGCTTTCTCAAATCTTTTTCGATTAGCAGAAACCATTTACTTTGTTTCTCCACTATGGTATTCTTAACTGGTCCTGAAGTTGTGTGCAGAGGTTCAATGCCCTTATAAACACCATCTTAATAAACATCCTCCCTTTTGTATAGTTCTCCTTTGTAAAATTTAACAGCTGTAAGGGGTTTTTACTTGTTTCTTTGGACTTCCTTGCTTCTTTTGATCCTGAAAATGTTGTAAAGTTGTTCCAAGTACATCACAGTCATGACTACAAAATGGCTCTGCCACAATAACAGTCACTATATGCTAATATTGTTCCTTCATGAAGTCCTGGTCAACCTACGCCAGCTGACCCTGCCTCGAGCAGGGAGACTGGACTAGACAATATCCAGAAGTGCCTGCTAGCCACAAATGTTCTCTGATTTTATAATGTAATATTATGTGATAACAATAATATACTAGAAAATAATGTAATATGAGTATAATTACACTCATAATATCATTATATAATATTCCATGCTAATACTATATTTTTCCTTCACAAACCTGCATTTCAATCTACGAAGAATCCATGTTCCTTTGCGAACACTCAGGTAACATGATTAAAGTTTTCTGTAACATAGAGCAGATCTCCTCCATCAGCACAGGTCTCCTCATACTTTGCGTCCCATATCATCATGAGTCCCAACAGGTTTCTGGTATACCTATCATACTCATATCCTCATTGAAATTTTCCACTGTCGTTTCTCTGTCCCCCTTTCCAGACTTCAGCTGTTCTTCCAGATTTCCTGTTTGAATATTGCAATATTCTGTCCTGCCCTTTACCCAATAACACAGAGTTTCCATGACTTTTACTCTACTGGATGCTACATCTCAAACCACATGCGCTTCTGTTTAAATATTGATCTGTGACCTTAAGTCCCAACAGCATGATTACTTTATGGTTCAAATCAGTAAGTTTGTCTATCTGGTATGTCACCCCTTTACTCTGGAAGTATCCTCTGTTCCCAAGGAATTTTTATGCCTCCCTGCTATACCATTTTCTCACACAGTTATTGGCATTACATCTCTGCCTCTTTCTGGTCTTGCACGAGGTGCCAGGAGCATTTGGGACAGTACAGGCAGAGAGATCTCGATACTCAGCTTCCTACCAAACACAGGTCACATGTACCAGCACCTCTCCAGTATTTCCTAGCAGCTGATTCAGACGCATTTTGAGGTTCACTTGGCAAGCAAGTCACTGCTATGAACCGAGCTATTTCTATGGGTGATGATCAAACTGACCACTGCTGCAGCTTTTCCTGCCTACAGCAGATATCTCTGTCTCCAGAGGGTTAACCTTATGCAAGCAGCCTAATTCTGAGATATACAACTTGGGGGAGGGAAGTGGGGGAAGGCAGCTACTTCCTTCTGATTAGAAAGGGAAATACAACAATATCAGGGCACTCCTGGAAAAAGATTCACTATCTTGTGGTTTCCACCTTAACATAGAAATATTTCAGTATTAAGTTACTCTGGAAGGATTTATTTAAGGAATTAATAAAAGACTTGATTCCTTAACTTAAAGACCAGGGGATTAATTTTAACCTGAAAGATATATGTCTGATGCAGGAGAATCTGTTTTTATAGAAGCACTAGTAGGCTGCACCTGGTCCGTCCTGGAAATTAAATGTCTTGCTAAGTGAGGTTAAAAGTCCATGGAAAAAAAGGAAGATAGTCATGAGGAAATTTTAAGAGAGAAGATTTCTAAAAGGCTGCAAAGGGCCTTCATGAAGCACAGAAAGAGGCAAAAGGAATCAAGGGAAAAGGGTGTATTTTTTTTTTTTTTAAATAGCACAAGATGATTAATTCAGATATGTTTAGTGCTTGTCAGACTGTAACTGGAAGGGCTCAGAAGGCAGGCAGAGATCTCTTCCAGTGGCATCGCTAATCAGACAGGCTGAACAGCAAAGCACACAGATCAACACTAAGACCTGAACTGATAGAGATGAGGAATTCTGTTGTAGGAATTATGGTTTATTCATAGCAATGATGCCCACTTATGTTTGGAAAAGTATTAAAATGCGGACAGCAATAGAAAGAGGTGGATGGCTGCTAACACAGCTATGAAAGAATACTGAGATTTCAAATGCTTATTTCTTTTCCAGGGCCTAGGCTGGTAAAGCTGGGATTGGTTAAACCTCGGATACTATCATTCAAAATAGTCCTGGGAGAGGATGAGGCCTTTGGTGCCCAGATGAATTCATAAGGAGGAAGAGTCAGGTCCTTTGAAGGTTGTCTTGGGTTTAAGCATCCAGTTGCTGCATGGGTAAAATTCAGCGCCCAGGAAGGCAAGACCCAGGGCATGTAAATTGTTGTTGGTGACCTCTTAAATTGAGAAACAAAGGAAAGAATGGGTTTGTTGACAGATTTCATCCAGTTGTGGGAAGTGTATCAAAGAAAGTCTGCAACAGATAGACAGAAGCAAGAAAATAGCAGCTAGGCAGAGACTAGCAGGGAAGGATAGCTGCTGCGCAGCAGGAAAAGGAGGTTCCAATAAAATGTGATGCCCAGTGGGGAAAGAAGCAAAGACAGAGTCATTGGATAGGTAAGGAAATCGTCACCTTATGTTGACTCCACCACCACATGCTGGACGTTGGTGTTGGCTCCTTGCTGGCAGTTGGGGCACGTGGAAATGGGACGGAACTGGGTACACTGGGGGAATCCAGTAAGAAAAGAAATATTATCAGCTTCTGAGACAGGTGAAGACTGGCAACAGGGTCATCAGCATACTGTGCCCCCTTAAAGCCATCCCTGGGATCTTCTTAAATACAGGGATGAGGAGGTTTGGACAGAAATTACCAGTAGTTCTGGGTATTTAAGATAAGCAGTAAATACTAATAGTGTTTACAGGAAAAAAAAAAAAGTAAACCTTAGGTGTTATTTACTGGAAAAATCCCGACTGAGAAATCTGACAGAGATCCCTGAGAAGAGCAAAAGTCTATGAAACAGATTTTAAGAAATACAGGCTACAATTGTAAGAGTGAAATAATACAAGCCCAGAGATGTTCTCAGACACCAGAAATGTTGACAGATGTTCTACAGTGTGAAATGGTTAAAACAGTCCGGTACTGGGAGTGCCAGCCTGTGCTTTTCCAATTTCCATGCATGATTTGGAAGTTACCAGGGTCATTGTAATAGGCTGTTTGGAAAAGACAGAGTTAGAAAGATTGAAAGGGTCGAAGTTTTGCAACGTGGACCTGGGCCATTCAGTTCAGTGTGAGAGAATGGTTCAGCACACTTATTACTAGTATAGCTGTAGCCATGGGAATTGCAACAGGTCCAGGAAATGAGCTGAAGAATAGGAATGACTAAAACTTATTATAGCAGACTCATCTTCTCTAGTAATTCAAAGATTCAGGCCAAGAACTGAAGCACGATCTGGTTGGTAAACAGCAGATTTCTGAGTAAGTAAAAAAATGAGATTATGAGAAATCAGACAGATCTGAATTGAGGGAAAGGCTCTCCTTGGCCACAAAACCAATTTAGGATGGCTCCTGAAGCAGGGAAAATATATTGAAAAATACAGTGACAATTGCCTACTAAGCAAAGGCATTAACACTAATTGTAAGGAACCAAGCATTCCTATTTTAGTATAAATATCTTGCCCAAGGAGTAGATTACAAAGAGATTTTACAAAACCACTGCCACTTTGGCTGGGCATGCATACTGATTCAGCAATAACAGGTGTTGAAACATTTCCCATTAGAGGCAAAAGAGAGAAAAACTATGTGGACATGTCCAGAAGAGAGACTCTGCCAAAGGAGTTGCTTTTGTGGGACACATTACTAAATTGTACTTCAAATCGATGGTGATGAATGAATTAGCCAGTGAGTCCCTATTCCCTTTTACCCTCGGTGCAACAAATGTGTGGAGAACACCATCAGGGCTATGAAGTTGTTTGATTCCATTGCAGCAGAGAAAACAACAATATCACAATACCAATAGACAATATTTCAGCTAATATAAAGGGTGCCTGTTTACACTTTGTTTCTGATGATGCACAAACACTTGTCTGTTGGCATAGAGCACTGCTTGGAGTCTAGTTAAAGAATGATTTGCCTGAGTCAAGGTAACCTATGGAGCTGGGGTAAGTTATCGCAGAAGTACGAGCAAAAAGTGCACACAGGAAGGTGATGGTCCATCTTAAACCCACCCATCTTTGGCTCTCCAGTCTGAAAGACCAGGTATTTTACTTATGTAACCTTCATTTTGATTCCAGAGCAAGGCTTGAACTGACACTTGTGTGTCTCGTCTTTGTGAATGCATGCCTGTCAGGTGGTGGACTGATGTTTCACTAATCAAGGTATGTACACAAACCCAACTTTACATGGTGCAAATGGCTTTCTTAGGTACATAAATTATTATAAAACTCTCAAAAGAAGCTGAAGGACCAGTCTGAGTTATTTTAGAGTGCATCTGACTGTGAGTAGCTGGGCTACCTATGCTAAACCTCTTTATCTTTCTTTATCTACTGAAATCCACCTGGATAGTTTTTGTTTGAAGGCTGGTTGTCCTTAGCAACTTATAAGCAAAAGCAACAAAAAGCCTTCAGGAAAAGGCTTAATGACTTTGATCTAAGTAATCAGAAAGCTAAAACTCTACAGATGTCTACTGTATGAATGGCCAAATAGGAAAGGTTCTCTTTTTAAGGCAAAATTACTTACCTATACAGTAACAGAGGTTCTTTGAAGTGAATCAATATGCATTCATTTCTGGTACACATGAACATCGTGGCCTTGCCAGTAAGAAAATCATGGAAGTGAATAAAAGGTAAGGTTATTCATTTTGATATAAATTTGGGCCGTTGTCTCATTATGATCATATGCCAGAAGAAAGTAATGTTTGAGGCGCTTTGTAGAGCTTGCCTTTCCAGTCTACCGGTGGAAGGAACTTTTACTAAGCGGTCATCTTCATAAAGGTATAGAACACAAGTCTGGAAAATATCAAGAAATAGCTAACATATATCTATTTAGGGAAGTATCTAGAAGAGTTTTCACTTAGAGCACTTCCTTCCCACATTCTGGCGTATTGGTAACAGCGCTGCCTACCTGAACTGTCCAGGGAGATGAAGACTGCAAAATACAGAAGTGTTAGCTAAGGCAAAGGGACACTAATTCTCAAATGCAGTATTTTCTTTTTAAATGTATGTGTTTCTGGTTATTAACTATAGCTAAATTATATGGCACCTTAAATGGTCCCTCCAGGACCATTCTACTGCAATTGTGCAATTGTGCAATTGTGATACTGCCTCCAGCACGTCAGACCACAAGCCATCACGGCGAGACCTGAGGACAATGTTGCAAAGGTTCATTACATGTTTGCTCTCTCTCCTTGCCAGGTGCTAATGAAGAGTGATGGGCTTTGCTGGTTTTATTGTGGGTGAGAGATTATATGTCAAGAATGATCTAAGAGGTGACAGGCCCCTGTCTGTCAGAAAGGACAGAGTCTTCAAGCCAGTACCTTTTACTAGTGTCAGGAAGGAGCCCAGGAGCGCCGCAGCCCCTTGAACTGAATAGCCCAGCAGAGCTGGAGTGCTCCAAAGAAACTAGACTGTGGCAATTCAATTTTAAAGGGTCAAAAATGCGGGCTGTGGACTTCTTAACATAGTGGTCCTTGCATTTCAGGTCTCCGGTTCAATAATATCACCATGTAGACAGAGGAAAAAATTCTGAAAAACAAGTCTCCATGTTGATTTGAGCAAAGAACTGGAGGGAGGGTTATGATTTCAGGAGATGCATTTTAGTGTTTCTGCAGTTTTACGAACCAGCAAAATAAACATATGCAGAGACTGCATTAAGAAGTACTTCAACACCCTCTACAGGAACCAGAAATGAAAAAGAAAACAGTTTATGCCTGCAGTTAATTCTGATGAATTGATCAGACAGACTAAAACAATTTTGGATTGCTCAGGTAGTCCTGAGAACTCTCATTTTCCTGACCTGGTCAATAAGTGCATTATATCCTAGCAGGTATTACATGTTTTGGTTTTGTCTCAGAAAAGATGTTGAAGACTACAAACCTTCCTCACCTTTCCACTTGTCATTGTATATTTCTTCTTTCTCAGTTTTAAGAGTGGATTGTTACTATCAGGCAGTTTCTGAAGACCTCTATAATGTCAATGTTGGAAAGTAAATTTAGTTGAGGCTGTCCATGCTGTACCTAAAAGACAAGTGTGCCTCTTGTCCAGCATCTACTGACATTGTTGATAAAACAGCTTCCAAGTAAAATTCTAATCCCTAACTTCTTTTGGAAGTACTGGGAAGGGCTTACTCCATCCCTATTAGTTTATATTTTGCCTCAGCGTATGAGATCATTGTTTTCACTAAGGTGGCTTCCTCCTGTCACAGAAGAGGAGTGAACAAGAACAGCTGTCCATGAGATAACGCAGACTTCACAGCCAAATCACCAGCACGCTGAGGACTTCCTCTGGCACAGAGTAAAGCCCTGAACGCCTTCTTCCACAGAAGGATCTTACAAGCTCAGATAAAAGCAGCACAGCTGGGGAGCACCCGCAGACACTACAGACCACTCTCCTGGGCTATGGGAGAGGGGGAACGACTGTCCTCAGGGACTTATACTTGGGTGCGAGGAAGGAGCGGGGCAGGATTTGGGAGCTCTAATGCAATGAGTCAGGATGCAAGGTACACGAAATCAAGCAACTCACATTTTATTTCCGCTTCTGCTGCCTCTGCTCTCCTTACTCACAGACACAGCGGGCAAAACCGGGGCTCTCACAGCAGTCTCCTGAGAAAGCCCTACAGAAGCCACACAAGCCTCTGCATGCAGTCTGGCATCCTCAGACACTGAGCGCACAAGGGGAGCCGGCCCAGGGCAATTTGGCAGGAGACAGGTAATATCAAGAGAAGTTTCGATGGCTGTGGCTTCAGAGATCTCAACGTGCCCCTGGCCCGTAGTGCAATGAGGCTCCCCAAAGAGGGATGCACGCTTCCCCGCCTGCCCAGATGGGACATGCAGGAAAAGTCAAACACCTGTACACCCAACCCACACTCCAGTGGAAGTCACCAGGGCAAAACCAGGGCTTCTTGTTAAGGTTGCTCTGTCTCCATGTATCCTCTAAATCTGATCATGTGCTGCAATACTCTGTGCTCCAAAGGTTTGTCCGTCTGGGCTGCCTCTGTCAAGATGTGAGGAGATCATAGAATCATAGAGTCATAGAATGGTTAGAGTTGGAAGGGACCTTAAAGATCATCTAGTTCCAACACCCCTGCCATGGCCAGGGACACCTCCCACTAGACCAGGTTGCTCAAAGTCCCATCCAGCCTTCCAGGGATGGGGCATCCATAACTTCTCTGGGCAACTTGTTGCAGTGCCTCACCACTGTAAAAGTAAAGAATTTCTTCCTGAGATCTAATCTAATTCTACCCTCTTTCAGTTTAAAACCATTACCCCTCATCCTATCGCTACACTCCCTGATAAAGAGTCCCTCACCACCTTTTCTGTAGGCCCCCTTTAAGTACTGAAAGGCCACAAGAAGGTCTCCCCAGAGCCTTCTCTTCTCCAGGCTGAACGACCTCTACTCTCTAGGCCTTTCTTCATAGAAGAGGTGCTCCAGCCCTCTGATGTTGACACACATCCAAGCCAGGACCGGCTGTGGCTGTGAACAGCAGCTACTCAAGCATAAAATCTCTTCAGGCACATACCTGTTGTGAGAGAAATTTGAGTCTCTTTGCACTGAAGCAGCACTGAGGCAGGAGATGTCCTGGCAGGCTGGTGCAATGTCTGAGCAAGGCCAGATGTGCCAGCTGTGTCTTGGCCCGAAAACCCTGTCCTTGCCCACAGCAGCAGGGAGCTCAGCCGTCCCGGTGTGCGGCAGCACTGGGACAGCAGGGATGGCTCAGGGATTGGTCTGGGGTATGGCAGCATGGTACCAGTCTAAATACAGCCAGGATGCCTGCACATCCAGCCACAGCACCCACAAGCTTAAATACCTCACATAAAATTGGATAATTCATTAGCCACAAACCTCCTCCCCCTTCTTGTCATTGGCCTTAATAGCTTTTCTTAACAGATTCCATGTAACATGAGCCACAGGATGGTAAAGCCTCCATTAGACAGACCTGTTCATAGTGAAACTTCAGTTCATCTTTGAAAAGGTCAGACTTCTCCCTTGTGTGTTTGGAAAACAGAGCAATTGTGTTATAAAAATACTAAAAATACCTAAAACCAGACTTGGAATCACTTCTGCAAGAGGTGTCAATGCCACTTGCAAAGTGAATTGGTCTTGTGTGAATAGAGAGAGCAGAATTTCAGACATGTTGGTTCTTGCACTACTTCTAATGAGTTCTTTGGATGTCTATTTGTCATATAATTTTGCCATTTGCTATTTGATTAAGGGTTTTTTAACCTTTCCAGTAATCTGTTGAATTCTGTGTGAGCTGTGGGTGTGAGCATTCTTTGATCTCCATTTATATGTACACAGTTTGCTAAAATCCCTGCCAGTTCCTGTTAAAGGAAGAAAGCAAGTTGTTACCTGTAGAGTGGTTCATAGGATACTTTGCAGTCATCTGGATTAAAACAGTACCTTTTGTTTACTGAAGTGGCTTCAGGAATACAAACCCTCAATGAAGCCATTTTCAGTCTGAACTCAGAACTTCCTTTTATGTACACATGTATTCTCTCTATATATAATATGTGCCAAAAGAGAGACCAGGGAGTCTTGTTACGTCATACAACGCATACATGTGCACATGTAATTTTATTTGCAGGGTCTATAGCTGACCACTTACAACCACTTTAATGCTGAAAGTTACCGTAGGAATAAACAAAAAACTCCACAGGAGAGAGCAGGGGAAAGTAAAAACTTTCTGAGTGACCACCCAGGAAAAGCAGTGATGAGGACCCAGATGAGCATCTTCCTCTGGGTTTCCTATCCAGTGAGTGGCAGCAATGATGATTCTGTTATTTCCCTACAGCTACACACACTTTGTTGGGACCCTTAAACACCCTACTACTTGTTCCTGTTCATGATGCTCTTAGTGCTGGTGGGAATATGCCCATTAGGTGCAAGCGTTGCACATCTACTGGTTGTTAAGTTTCTGTGCATGTATATTATTGGACAATATTTATGGAGTATTTAAATTATTTCTATCTGCCTTATTACAAACAATATTTTGGTTTTTTCTAATGCAAACTAAAAGTCTACAAAATGAGAGGTAAGAAAGAGGGGAAAAAAGGTGTCAGTCTCATGCCAGTGGTAGTTGTTTCCTGTGAAAGCCCATCATAACTATGTCTGGGTTTGCAGGTGCAAAGCCATGAAAAGAGCATGAAAAATGACAAGAGCGTGAGGCCAACAAAGGAAAACCACTGCTTTGGAAGCTCTGGAAAATGCCGCCACAGCAGCTTCAGTGAAAGGGTGCAGAGCTGTGAGTAAGATACAGGCTGCAGGGCTGCAAATAGCAGGCTCTCGGTGTCACCAAGGCTGTGGCATTGAAGGTGCAGAGCAACACCTATGCTAGAAGCTGGGCAGAAAAGCAACATGTCCAGGGCACATACATCCGCTGCAGCAATTCCACCTCCTCCCTGCACCACCCAGGCAGCTGCTTGCTGCTGAAACAAATCTCAGCATCAAAACAGTGAGTCACAGACAGATGTTTTCAGTTCAGCATTGCAGGTGGGGAATGAGATCCTGAAGGAAAACAAAATTATATGAACTGTGATTAACCTACAGGTATGCTGCAAAATCCTCTTTCTTTCAGCACTCCCACTTGAAAGGCCAGAAAATCCCAGTTCTACTGAGGGCACTTGGGTTTTTGAATGACACGTGCTGTAGAAAACTTTGTGACAGATGTGGATTTTGACTAGAAGAGCAATAGAATCAAAAATCTGTTAGCCAGGGAGGGCAGACCGAGAGAAGAGTTGGTCCATACTTTACAAAGCAATATAATCCTTGCAATAAAAATCATTATTAAAAAATAACTCTTTTCAACTAACAGCTCCTTTTCTTGGGTCTTTGCATGATGCATCTGAAAGTAAAAGACATCAGATCCTCTTGAAACAGCTGGAGCATGGGAAAACTCATTTCTTCATAACCAGAGACATCTGTCCTGCAGGAAGAACCAACAGACATTAGGCAGTAAAGAGTTTTAAAAATACAGTGGCATATAGAAGACAAACTGGACTGCATCAGCTACATGTGAAAGGGCACCACAAAATCTTTTTTTTAGGGAGGTGAAGCAAGCAGCATCCCTGATTTGTTCCTTACAGATGAACTGGGATGAGTCGGTACATACAGGCTCCGTTCTGTTCTTCAAGAGTGTCTGTTACTATAGGGCTGCTCTCCCGAGCAGTCCAGGAATACAGAAAAATTAGAGTAATATAATTAATCTTCTGTTGAATTTCATATAAACTAGCATGTTCCACATAACAATAATGAAGCATGAAACAGGTGTAAAAGAAATACTAAAAAAAAGAACATTTGTAGAAACCATCATGTACCATAAAGTCAAGACTGTGTGAAAAATAACAGCAGTTGGCAAAAGTCAGCAGAAAGAGGTGCAAAGCTGGGTCTTGACCAATACCTATTTCAGTGGTTTACACAAGCAGTCATTAATATAAAATTGTGAAAATAAGATCCATGAAGAGAAAGGAGTCGTCTCAGTAATGACACACTGGCGCCATCTAGAAGAGGAATAAAACACTCACCAAACAAAAGTTAAGTGGAGCATAAAAAGCAGCTCAGCCCAGTTTACAAAGTGTAAAGGGGCATTTCCCATCCACAGGATTTTTGTGAATTACAAGGACACATTTCAGTGAAGACCATTCTCCACTTTTCCAAGCCTCGGTGATACTAAAAATATTTTAAAGTGTATTTATCCTGGTTTTACTCATATTTTTCATATGATTTAGTCCCTGAATGAGGTCCCCCCCATGAAGTGGGGATTCTTAGGGCTGACTTAGGCAGCTGCTGCTCACCCTTTCCCTGTCTGTGAGGGCCACAGGGAGGCATTGCATGTGGCTGACAGAAGTGCCCCAAATTACAGTGGGGTTTGTGACTGTGCCTTGCTGGTGGGCAAGCTTTGGAGGGGGAAAACGATGAGGATTTTCTTCCTTTGTCACGTGCAACAGGCCATTTAGGGCAGATGAGGAACCATTTCCTGATGGGAGAGCAAAGGTGGGAGAACAGCACTGGTTTTGCTGGCATTTTGAGAAGTAATTCTTCATGATGCCCTTGTTGCAGTCTGGGATTCACGGACATTTTGGACATTATGAAACCTTGTATTCTTACATGACAGTCACCACCCAGGTGTATACTGGACACGTGGAGTCTCTCCCCATTACTTAGGAGGGAGATCCTGCGTGGCACTAGTGCAACAAAGAGTTAGAGCAGCTGAAGCTTGCCCTGTCTGCTAACAGAGCAATGCAGGAGAAAGGCTGGGCCAGGCGAGCCATAGCACAGCTCAAACTAGCCTGATCATCAGGAACCAGAAGATCAGCTATCCAGGATAACCTAGTAGCTGGGAATTCTCATCTATGACTGCCATTTCTTGAAACTATCTACCCAAGCTGTGTTTCTACACACACTTCCCTAATTTTGCAGTCTTCTCTTCTCCTTCATGTGTTGTTTGCTAAAGACAGAAGAACTGACAGCTTTTCATAACTCCACCTTCAATAAATGAACTATCCTGTCCTTCCACTAAAAAGGACTACTCAAGGGCATGAGACTTCAGCAGATGCCCTCTCTCAGGAAAGGTTTAAAGTCCATCTGATATCAGCTTGGATTCAAATGACTCTTGGTTTCATTCTTTTTCTTTTGTGTGCTGGAGTCAAAAATTTCATACCTTTGTTAGAAATTGTCTAGCATGTTTCCACAGGAGAAGACAGGCCATGATTTTTGAGCTCAAAACCTGCCTGCACATCCATGTTGCTCTGAGAGCATTTGTTCCACCAAAATGTACTCAAAAATGGAAAGAGAAAACACAAGACATAAATGTTTTATAATCTATGGTTCCAGCAAAGAGCATCCAGATAAGATGGTCATATAATCATAGAATCATAGAACAGTTTGGGTTGGAAGGCACCTTTAAAGGTCATCTAGTCCAACCCCCCTGCAATAAGCAGGGACATCTTCAACTAGATCAGGTTGCTCAGAGCCCCGTCCAACCTGACCTTGAATGTTTCAAGGATGAGGCATCTACCACCTCTCTGGGCAACCTGTGCCAGTGTCTCACCACCCTCATCACAAAAAATATCTTCCTTATATCAAGTCTAAATCTACCCTTTTCTGGTTTAAAACCATTACCCCTTGTCCTATCACAACAGGCCCTGCTAAATAGTTTGTCCCCATCTTTCTTATAAGCCCCCTTTAGGTACTGAAAGGCCGCCATAAGGTGGCCCCAGAGCCTTCTCTTCTCCAACCTGAACAACCCCAACCCTCTCAGCCTGTCTTCCTAGGAGAGGTGCTCCAGCACTGTGATCCTTTTTGTGGCCCTCCTCTGGACTCGCTCCAACAGGTTTGTGTCTTTCCTGTGCTTCCCGAGAGCTGGACACAGTACTCCAGGTGGGGTCTCACCAGAGCAGAGCAGAGGGACAGAATCACCTCCCTCAACCTGTTGGCCATGCTTCTTTTGATGCAGCCCAGGATATGGTTGGCCTTGTGGGCTGCGAGGACACATTTTCAGCTCATGTCCAGCTTTTCATCCACCAGTACTCCCCCAAATCCTTCTCTGCGGGGCTGCTCTCAATACAGTCCTAAAGAGGGAGAGCTTTCACACACCTATTTAACAGCGGGCTTATGTGCGATTTGAGTGCCTGATTCATTCACATGGGGAGCCAGCAAAACTCATGGCAGAAGCCTTGAACAGGGTCGTTTTATAGGTCATATCACAGACGTAACTAGTAAAACCACCAGGGTAAGTTTTACCAGCAATATGGGAGAAGCTGAGTGAAAGTATGAAAGATGCATCTACCTCTGTGGTGGCCAAATTACTGGCTTGATAAGGCTGTGGTTTTGAGCAGCACGCTGCTGACCATGTCAGTTGGTCACCACCGTGGTGCAAACAGTGCAGCTCAAGAGACCAAGGTGGCTGAGAGCTTACTTCAGTTGTTGTTAGGGAAGTATTAACGATCTATCTTTCAGAGGAAGGAGTCTGTCAGATAAAAGGCAAGAAAGTTTTGTGATGTATTGATTTCTCAGTGTGGATGGATTTAGAGAGAGATCATGATGTTTGACACTGCGTGACGCAGAGGCTGTGATAAGGCATTTGAGAGCTGGGCTGGCTGCTGCACCAGCAGCTCTGATGAGGTATGTGTAAGGTCACCGGGACCTTTCAAGATCTTGGTACAGCAATACTATAATGATGTACATCTAAATGATTGATGCTTGACCAGTGGGACACAGAAACAAAATGTACTGTAAATTAGGTGATTTGGGCTTTAAAAAGCAATGACGGAGGAATGCTTTTGGAAATGCCCCCCAGGCTCATTGCCTCTACATCTGCTCTTTCTCTTCTGGACAGAAAAGCAGGTTGTGAGCATAAAAAACATAATAAGCTAATACAAAGTTGCTCTTTGTGATTTATTTATTTTTATATATTTTATCAATTATAAACATTAACACTACCTCCTGATTTCTGTTTAACTAAGCTTATGACTTCAGTGTTACACTCTTAGGGCAAGTGATCCAAATCATTCCTAGCTAAAATAAAATAAGCAGTATTTATTGGGACCATGTCCAAACTCAGTCTAATCAGATGGAAATCTGTGTGTTTGATTCCAAGAGCAGTAGGATTAAATTAAAATCCAAAAGTGGACTCCAGACTTTCTGGCCTCTGAATTTTCAAAACATTCAGACTTGAGTCAAGATGTTGATATGGAAAACCTGAAGTGTAGGAAAGTTGGCAGTCATGTTTGATTCTACTTCTGAAGGCTGGCGTGCTTTTTTTCCCTGTGGTAAGTGTAAGTAATAGCGCTCATGGCATGACACAAAGCCCATAGGGCCAATATTTTAATGAGGTCAGGCTTTTCTTTGGATGAGAAACCTATAAGCAAAGCCAAAATGCTCCAAGAAAAACTACTGCAAGTGGAAGGTAATTTATCTGAACCAGAGTCCCACCACAGTGCTGGAGCTGACCTACGCGCTGCTGGATGTGCTACCTTTCAGCTGTAGCTTCAAACAGGAGCCAAGATGGTTACTCACTGCCAAGACATCTTCCTTAAGGAGATTCCTGTAAAGAGCTATTCCTGGGAGACCCTTCCGCTGGAGTGAGGTAGCTGAGCAAGGGAAGATCCCTGATGTGGCTCAGGGGAATGAAAGCCCAGCCTGAGGTATCTGGGGAAGTGAAGGGGGCCAAAAGGAAGGGAAACCTGGAGCAGGAGCACCTGGACTGATAGAAATTGTAAGCCAGACTGATGAATGAGGCAAGAGAAGGAGAAGACAGCTGTGCAGTTCAGCTGACTGAATGCTGCTGTGGAGAAGGAAACTGCCCTTTCCAGGAGACAGCATCCTGCAAGGTCCTGGGCTGGTCACCTACACTGGACACCTCACAGGGGCTCATGAAGTGCATTCTTCTGGGCTTGTCCTGAATACTGTGAGCTGACCTGGAGATCACGTATCTACACAGAGCTACAGCCAAAGGCAATCAGAGCTCCCTCTTAGTCCATATATAAAGCAAAGTACACTGAAATCAAAATTAGCAGATACTATTTTTTAACGTTACTCAAGGTCTCAGCTCTCAACAGAGAAATTGGAGTTGTGTTATCCCCTCATTTTAGAGGATCTTGAAAAGAAGTCATAATTTGCAAAGCATTCAGACACTGAAGTAATATGCATCATGGCAAATCACATAGGGAAATTAGCAATATTTTGAGAAGAGGAGCAAAATGTGGTGCTGTAAACAAGGCTTATGGACCAGCTTTATTTCACCTAAATAAATACTCACTTAAAGTGCATGATAAAGGCATTTAATCACCTTAGGGTCCCTGCTGCAGAAAGGAGAGAAAGAAATGCTTCCAGAAAGTAACTCAGATTTTACACTGAACTGAAAAGCCCTGAGGAAGCACTAATGTCTCTCCACTGACTCCAGAGGGAGCTTCGGACAACAGTCCCCTAATTTCAGTGCCAGTAAACCAGGCCAAAGGCTGACAACTAAAGCAGGATAAAACAAACTGCTCTTAAACAATCAGCACTCTTCCTCTTTGTGCAGATTAAGGCAGAAATTCTTTGGGGCAAAAACAGCCAGGGAACCGATAGCTAAAGACTGTATTATAACATGTCTGTACAGAGGGGAAAAATTAAGGTTGCCTGTGTAATTCTTTTCTGGCATTTCCTAACTTTTGAGAGCTTGGGTCCAAAGCCTTCATGCTCTTTCAGCATAGCTTGCTGTGCAAGATGTGCAGATAGCTCTCATCTACTCAGAGTATCTCTTGCTAGCTCTAAATACGTCAGTCTCAGCTTCCTGGACAAAAGGGTAATCGAAGACTGGTAACAGTACTTCGCCTTTTTTCTTTTGGTTACCTTTCCATTTTCATTTTTGGTTGGATACAGGATTTTTTTAAACTTCAGAAATGCTCAATGAACCTGTGAGTTAGGTTTTAGATCATGTAATCTCTTATTTAAAACACAGTATGCTTATATGTACACATAGATATATACAAGTATATTATAATACACAGTATATTTAGGAGGAGCATTAGGTAATCAAAACATACCTGAAGTGAATAGGATTTTTTAGGGGAAATAACAATATCTCCACCATGTCTGGATTCTGGTTTTCCTTTAGGCTGTGTGGGAGGAAGGGATGTGGCTTCCACAGTCCCCTCCCTCCCTGTTCTGCCACTGTGTTAAAGGCAACCCAGATACTCCCTGTGTATGGCTGAAAAAGAGGTTACAGACAAGCCCCCTAATTCAAGTATAGGCTGTTTCCAGAGAGGATGTAGACTACATCTCTAAAAAGCTTCAAAGCTTTCCCAGCTTTCCCAGAAGCCATAGAAAAGTTCAGCTTGCAGCAGCACCTTACAGGAAAATGGCTTTGGCCAGAGCTGCCAATGTGGTACCACTTCTCATCTTCCCCTTTTCCTGCAGCTCTGGGTGGAAAAGCCACATTACAGCATATCCGGAACATACACAATTATATATGGAAACATTATTTATAGAGTATAATTATATAAGTATTACTGTCTTTGGCATGAATTGCCTATAGTCCTCTCTACTAAGGGAATTAGCTGCTGCAATGATTTACACACTTGAGTATGAATATTTGAGTTAAACCTTTGAGTTACTAACGTTATTTTAGGAAAACAGCCATGTTATACTAAGCTATTCTGGTGAAATTTCACTGGAATAAAAGATACTTTAGGAAAGATGATTTTGCTCCCATTTCCAACATCTCCCACCATATGTAAGTGGATAGAGTTACAAGTTACGGCTATTGAGACCTGACAACACCCAGAGACTGGTATGGCAAACAGTGCCGTATTTCACAAAGCAAACACAACATGCACGGTGTCGTGCAGCCTACCTGTTTTATGCTCTCTCTTGTGCTCTTTCAGGAACACAACGGGAATTATCAAATTACATTCTCTACCACCACTACTGTGCCTCTTTTGCGAACTACAGGTAATCAATTACAGGCAATCTGGAACACAATCTAGAATCAATTATACGCTTGAAGCTTTAGTAAAATTAAGGCTGCCTTCTTCCTTTACTTATTTTCCAAATCTACATCCATTCATGGTCTGTCAAAATTTCTCTCCACAATCTAATTACTGGCTAGTTTGTGGCCAGAAGTCAAACTTTGAAAACGTTTTGCTCTAACTCAGTAATTTCTTCCTCTGCAGTAGCTCTAAGTGTGGGCACTGCTCTTTTGTTTTCAGTTATTTCAGAATGAATATCTTATTACATCCATGATCCAATTCCATTTATATAGCATTGGCTAAGGTCACAGGAAACGTTCAATGTGCCTTTTAATTCTAAGTGGTAACTCCTATCTAAACAGTATCTTGCTGTGAATTTCAAGAAAACTGTAAGACACTAGTATAGTAATATTAAAAATCATAATTTGGAAGTGAGGTGGAACTATTACTGAAATAGAATTCCTGCTAGTGCCAAATTGTACATAACTTCTAATATCTGTTTAGTTTTACTTGTATCACATGCTTTCTTTATAGTAAAAAGAGGTAAGCAGGCAGGTCTAAGGCACTGTATCTGACCCATTTCAGACATTCAAAAAGGAATCATGCCCGAACACTACTGTCCCTCTCTAGTGACTCTGTATCACAACTAGCTCAGACATAGACATTGACACAACACTGTCCAGTTTGATCAGAAGGATCCTACCCAAAAGGTTTAGCTTAAAAAGTCAGTATATGAAAAACATATACCTAAATGAAAATAAGGGTTTGATTGTGTTTGTACAACCTGCTGAGAGCAAAGGTAGAGCATGGGTGTGGAGCCCAAGGGACAGGAACTGGTTGCTGTCAACAAGACTGCTCCTGGCTGCAAAGACGCAATGAGCTCCCTCTTTTCTCCTAGGTGCCACAGCTGCTTCGATGTGCGATCCCACGAGATATGCCTTTCCATCCCTCTGTGCCTGTTTGTTCAGCAGCATAAACAGCTTTATCACTCACACATCATGGCCTAAAACCCAGGAAACACAGAAAGGCTATTACAGCCAGGGTCTTATTTTTCTTTAAGTTGGTTCATGGTATTGCAGGAAGAAACCATTACCTCTTTTGGATTAGCTGGAGGAGTTTAATGGTAAAAAATTATCTCCATGTTCTTACACTCTGTATTGCTAAATTCAAACCAGGTATTCGTTTTAGAATTTCTGAGAATCATGACTAGTTCAAAACCTTTTCTTCACAAAGCAAATGTATCTAGTCTGATTTTTAAAGAGGAAAGCTCTCAACAGCAGCCAAAATAAATCTTTCCCCTGTGATCAGTCTTGCCTGCAACTAGTCAGCATTTGTTCCTAATCATATTTTCACACATTGCAGTATCTCTTCCCTTGGAGAAACATACGGAAACAATGTCCAGTAATACTTTCCAACAACCCATATTTTTCCTGCATTATGGCTCATACAGTTTAATAGATGCATCTCTGGCAAGCAAAGGGTCTGTTAGTGAAATTGCTCACAGTGATAGTGAGCCCTGCAAGCCTGGTTATAGCTGCTGCTGTTTGACTTGCAGGTGGGCGTTTGGAGCTCACGTGTGTTGATAAAGGAAGACAACAGAGGCAGAAGGTGGACAGCCACAGAGCAGATTCTCAACACACCCCATCTGCTTTTCTACCTTCACTCATCCAACACAGTCAGAAACCAATCCTAATTGCACTGTTAAACTGGCTTCGTGACTACTTTTTGTCATTGGGATGAAAAAAAACATAAAGAGTTTTGGGTGTTGTCAGCATATATCCATTATATTTGAAGTGACTGGGCCTAGCATCTTGGGCATAAATGCCATCAAAACCAATCTCTATAATTATTTTTCACTGGCAGGGGGCCTATGAGACTAGAGATTATGAAATATCATGTATCTGATGTACTTCGCAATGCACAAATAAATGAATAAATAACGTGATTCTCATGCCTACCAAACCTGACGTCCCTAAGAGAGAATAGGTTCAACCCAAAATTGAAAGCAACAACTTCCTAATTCTTTGGTTCACTCTCAACACATTTAAAGTTAGTTTGCAGAATGCTTTAATTCACAGTAATAAGCCAATGTCAGCTGTACATTGCAGGAGTGGGACACAATTCTGCCACTCCCTGAAATAAAATTGCCAGCACAAAGAGGAGTTGAATTAGGAAGTTTTCTCCAAAATCTTTGCACTTTTTTAAACAGACTAATCCATACTAACTCTTTCTTCTAATTTTGCTTTAGGCTGTCTTTTGTAATCCAGAAGATCTAAGTTTTGACGTCTGAAACCCATTCAGCAAAAGGGACACAGTACACTGTCTCCTTTGGTTCACTGCAAGTTTGGGTGTCCATCAGTCCAAACACAACTTACAATTTGTGGTGCAAAACATAAAAGACTGTGATGGCCAAAGTAATTACAATATATGACACTGTCTGAAAAAAATAGCTTATTTCCATTTATGGAAAAAAACCCGAGTTTTTGTGTTTAAAAATATTGTAAGTACTCATAGAAATGAACAATAAGAAAAAAGGTAGTTAACCTTCAAAGTTCAGCAGCACTTTATTGAAAGATTGTGTTGATGTTACTCAGCAAATAACTCAGTCCACCCCAATGCCAGATTATTAATTTTTAAGAAATAAGTTTCATGGCTGTATATATGATAAGGATTAACAAATATTCTTGTTGAATATTATTTGTCTTTTCCAATTTCCTCAAGGTAACAAAATCGGAATTCCAAAGTATCTAATTTTCACAGCCAAGATGGGCTAAAGAACATTCTGTAGCGGAGTGTTAATAACTTGGGTTGTACCTAAGCTCAGGGTTTACCCCGTGGTTAGTATAAAATCATGAGTGCCAAGTGCATCATGGTTTCCCCCTTACAAAGTGGGAAATCCCTCTCACAGTGAGATCCCAGTCTGAGTTAGAGCCTGAGCCCCAGAGCGGAGGTGCCAGCGTGCCCATTTGAGGAGCTGCAGGTAGCCCACCCCATGCTTTGCCAAGGAGCACCTCCCACAACCAGGCTCACATGGATCACTCCACAAACAGGGCATCCAGGCACGGGGTCATGATAAGGCTTTCAGGATTGACCATAAGAGTATTTCCAGAGAGGTTTTTACAGATGCATGCCTGTGCCTGGTGCTTCTGCAGACAGCAACAGGTTTCTGTGCAGGGCAGACCAAGCCCAGGACTACTTCTTATCTCATACAAAAAAAGGTAGCTGAAATGAATGCATTTGTGCTCACGGAGTTTTCATTTCAAATAACTGGCATTTTGTGATGACAGTCGCTTTGGTGAAAAGTTCTTGGCCATCTCTAATTGTCATTAGAAAACTTCATTGAATGTTTTTTTGCTTTTGGTTTGTGTTTTATTCTGTCTCTGGTGCATATACACTTGGAAAACATCAAGCTCAAAGAGGCCACAATCCCACTTGAGGCTTCTACACGTGAATAAATGTAACACTAATTGTGGTGTATACAAAGTGCGTGTCAGTATCTGGCACAGAAATAGCAGCTCTGCTTCTGAGTTCAAGGAGTTCAGATTAAAACTCTGGGACCGTAGATCACTTTTCTTGGAATTTTACATACTTTTCTTAAAAACGTCCTGAAAACCTTATTCTAAGGCAATGAACCAAGGTCAAATGGATGCTGTTTTCAGTCGTTTTCATATTTGGACAAGTTTAGAAAGTTTTTATCAGTTCGTTCAAAGAGGATAAAGCAAAGAAAAATGAAGCGGGGTGGGGGGTGGGGGTGGGGAAAGGCAGACAGACAAATTGCTTCATGAATGACACAATTAATAGGTAAATCACACTTCTTGGTTTGGGTCCCCTCCCTTCATTTGCACCCATGTACTCATCCTACGGTAACCCAAATCCTCCCTGAGTCCCCTTGGGCTCCTCCAAGGACCGCAAAAAAGTGCACGCTGGGGCAGAAGCGATGTGTCAGGACCCAGGACTGCTTGTTTGTCCACCAGCAGAGGCTTTTGTTCAGCTTTCTCCTCTATCTAGCTGTCAGGCTCCACAGATCTGGTAGGAGCATAATTATTTTGAAAACATTTATCCCTCTGCTTCGTTTGGTTGAAACAGGACAAGGAGTTTAAAAGTCACGTGCTGAGAAGATGGGAGGGGGAGAGGTCAGCAAATGAAGTATTCGTATGGATATAATTTTTTTTAGAAAAGCTGGTTTAGAAACCCAGGAATACATAGACAGTGAGGAACTCCTACAAAATAGGAACAGAGAAAAATAGCACTAGGATTATTATTAGCATGACCAGAAAAGAGAGAGCTAGTCAGTAACAAGAATAGATACTAATAATTAGACCTTCAGGTTTAAGGACTCAGAAAGCAATTTGCATTTTAAGTAATCCAGTACATACTGAAATTAATAATATCCAATGTCTTTCCTTTTTTATTTTTGATGTCACTGTTCTAAAGAGAGATCAACACTTTTTCACTTAATTTTAATTTAAATGTCCAGAAAAGTTATTGATTTAAATTTAAACCTAAGTGCTCAAAGATTTTCAGTTTTTCCTGATGAAGCCAGAGAACAGACATTTCTCATTCTTTGTACAAGTCAGAGTAAAAAAAGAATTGTGCATGAAAGCTATTTGCTCTGATGAAAATCAACTGAGAACATCTGATACCATATGTAGTTCACTATAGTATTATGGTATTTCTACACACACTTCCAAATAGACAACCTCAAGTTATAATTATCAAAATATCATTCAGTAGCTCAGTACATTTCAGCAGGTTATCATGGTGTGACTTTGTAAGCAGCCATGTGCCCATGAAGCCTGGTAGCCAGTGACAGATTTACTCCATCAAACAGGGATTTCTGTGCCAGTCACCATCCTAAATTCCTACTATAATCAGCAGAGAGAAAGAGACGTTGCCAGAATTTAATTCATCTTGTCCTACAGCAGACATCTAAAATAAAATAAATTACCCTTCAAAATGATGATTATTCTTCACTGTTTATAAAGGATACATGGGTGATTGTATAGGTCTACCCTGTAGATACCTAAAGGTAGGAAAGGTGCTCCCACCCATGGTGCCTGCTGGTGTGGGGACTAGATCTGGCCTCACTGAGGAACACAGACATTTCCCTGAGCTCACAGCACTATGAACTCCAGTCCCTGTTGAAGTGGTGATGGCTTTTCACAGCATGAAAGAAGGAATATTTTAGATTCATTAAAAAGGGAAGATATCTGTACTTCTGTGAAGCCCCTTGCTTTTGGAGAATCAAGCCAGATTCCTCTTGATAACCCACATTATGAAAAGATTCACTTTTAGCGTGGCATTCTTCACATAGGTTTACTTCTACCCATATTTATTTGCTTATGTAATTTTTGTCTGTCTCTGAACTGTTTTCCTGTAGAGTAGATGGCAAAGCATGCATGAGCTGGGAAAATTAAGGTACGATTTCAACAGCATTTTTGTTTCATAATTTAATTCTTAATTATCTTGCTTCACAGAACTCCATCCTATCAAGGTTCCTGTTGCTCAAGAAGAGCAATGAGCAAACTGAAGCTACAAATATAATTTAGAGCTTCCTTAATTTAGACTGTGATACTGAAGTTCAGCTGCATCCCTAATTTATTATCTCCAAAGGGCAAACCAATATTAGTTTGGGTTTTTACTTCACTGTAACTTTTTTTTTTCCAGTTAACTTACAGGTTTGATTAGACATTTGGATTCATAGAACCAAGAGGAAGAAGTAAAAAAAGGTTAAAGTTTTCTTTTCAGACGCTGGGTAGAGGATAGAAGAGAACTGGGTTAGACAGGACTGTAACCATAGCTCCTCAGGAAGAAAGAAATTCCACTAAGAAGGAATAAAAGCCAAAGAAAGAGCTTCTGAAGAACAATTCTCTATATAGGAAGCCCCTGCAGGGGACAAAAATGCACAAAGGAAATACTTTTGGTAAACTGGATCTGGAAGAAACTCCTCTTGAAATTTTGAATAGTTCCATCCCAGCATTCGCAATATGCAGCTTGCACCCAGAAGTCCAGATGGCTTCTCAGTGAATAAATATCTATTTTGACCACACCCCATTTAGACCCATTTTGCTTGTTTTTCTGTTCACTGAACCATGCTAATCTGTACCCTTATCCCCGCTGCATGTTCTGTCACTTGTCAGGCAATACGCTTAGAAGTTGCAAGCCTTGCTTCAGTCCCCTGGCAGCAAGTCAACCAGTCGTCTGGCAAAGCTGGATAATTACTGCTTAGCCCTAAAGAGCTTAACATTTGTTTGCACAGACTTGTGTCCCGGCAACACCAAGGCACTGAACCAGAGGGCAAACTTTCTTTTCCTTGAACATTTTCTGTAAGGGAAAGGACATAAGGGACTTTAAGACAGACAGAAAATGGTGGTTACCAAGAAGGATTACCAGGGACTGAGATAATGTGGAGTATCCTCTACAGTTGACTTGCTGTCATTATAGTGTAGAAGAGACTGCTGGGCTTCATTCTTCCTTCTTTTATGCTTTTACACAAAAGTGTACATGGCTCCACCGGCCTAAAGGTTTTGGGGAATTGCCTTTGCAGAGGTGCTTAGAAGAGGGCCTAACAAATAGGCTGTGGTAGAGACAAGAGAAAAAGCCAGCAAGGAGACATCAGGTTGCACGCTCAAAGTAAAGCTGAAGTTTTCTTTGTTCATTCAGTTCGACTTGCTTATGACAAGTCCTGTCTTTTGGGCTTCTCCTGATTGTTACTCTTGTTTTTCATGGCTGACACATCCTGACTGGCTCCATCTGGAAGAAATAACACTGGTCAGGATGATAAGGAAGGTGCTTAAATAAGATTGAGCCACATTCAGTGCTGTTCCTCTACTGAGCCGGCTGCAGCCTTTCCATGACATCCATGTTCAGTGTGTAGGATGCTACATTGGAGCAATGATGGCAGCTGCAGAATGGCCACCCTGCATGTCACACTCATGCATGAAGTAAGGTGATCCTATGACCACAGAATGGAAGTCTTGAAGGACTTCCTTGGTCACTAAATCATCTTGAAAATGCTGGCAATCAGGTTATACAATCCTGGTCATGGTCTGAAAGACAAAGTATCAAAAGAAGCATCAGTATTCAACTGAACTACCCTCATTCTTCACTGTTATGTTGCTTGTACTCCCATTTAACTCCAGTAGCACTTACGCAATTGCATTTGCCTGCAACCTGATAAGCACTGTGTTAAACATGATGGATGCAGAGACAGAAGTAGCAGGACACTTCAGAGTCCAGTGTGAGCATCATCAAAATAGCAAGAGGAGCTGCATCCTACCCCATTAATCAGCACTGCTCTGCAACAGCAAACTTAAACCCAACTTGGGGCTGGATTTACTGCCTGTTCATAATAACCTGTGGAAGTCTTCAGAGGCTGCCTAAATTGTATGTCCAGGGAAAACCATACCTACTTTCTCAGGGTGTTTTCAAGGTGTTTACCAACCTACGTACCGAAACTGGGACCTGGGTAGAATGAAGGTTCCTGACTCTGAGTTGTTATGAAAACTGCCACAACGCCACTGCCCAGCCTCAGACATGAATGTCCTGGGGGAGTGAGCTCTGCTGGATACACACCCTGTTGAAAGGCCTGGGTTCTCATTTGTTTTTTCATCCTGACCAGCACTCACAAGGACACGGACAGACTGGTGTGCTGTGCACACTTCCAGATGGTCATTTTGGGGGTTCTTTGGGTTTGCTTGGTGCATCTCATCCCAAAAGGGAAGTAGCAATGGACATGAAAGATGGAAAAAGTCTGGCTTCCTGACATTGGGAAGGAGGTCTCCAGCCTGTGCTGCACTACAGTGCTCACAAGCAGACCTCCTTCTCTCAGGTGCAAGCACAAAGCTTAGGTCAGGGATCTGCTTTGGCCCAGGTGCCAGTGGACTGAGAGCCATTGGACTCACAGGCATGCTGGTGATCTGGAAGTGGCATTTGGACACTGGTTCAGAAATACAGTCAAGCCCTTGAGAAACTAGACCTTTGTGCACATTCTGAGAAGTTATTGAGATGCAAAAAGCATTCTTCCCCTTGCCTGGGGACAGAGAAGCCTCCTCAGCAAGGAATCACTGGTCTCGTGGGAGAGTTTATCTAGCTGAATATGCAAAGAAGCCCCAGCATTTCCTGGCTAGTGGCCATTTTCCAAGTGAGCCTTTCTCCTCACACACTTTTCATCACCTACAAGGATGAAGAGCCCAGAAGAGCCTGGTGGCAGTGGCTAGAGCACAGCAGCTGGAGTGGGGCACAGCTCTGTTGCTTATCCTCTTTCCTCCAAATGAGAGCTTTGCATTTCTTTGCCACTTGATCCTGCTGCAACTCATCCACCCAGACCCTGGGACTTGGCAGGAGGGACCAAAACAAGATGGGCTCCAGCTGTGTCCTGATGTTCCTGAAGGGGGCTGTTCCTATCTGATGGGGTTAAGTAACTTCAGGGATACAGTAAACATCACAGCTAACACAAAGCCATGATGTTTCACCCAGCTGCCTGGTAGCTGGAGTCCTACTATCTAGTTGCACGTGCTATCTTTAATAGACATACATTTTTAGGGTGCTTTTTTTTTTCTTAAATCTCTCCCCCTTAAAAATTATTTAATGAGCTGTGGGCTAAAAGGTTATTCTGTCATAAAAGTCTTCCTTCCTGTGAACAGAATACCTTTACTGATGGTACACCTGATTTACAGATAAGAAGGCACTGGGTATGGAGCAGTGACACAAGTTTGCCCTTTGGAAATGGAGTCAGTGGCACTCACATCTATGCAGTGAATTCCTGAATCTCATATATGCAGGAGATCTTAAGGATTTCTAAGCAAACTGACTGGATACATTACCCAAAACTGCACTACTTTGCTAGCTTTCTTTACAAATGAATATGTAGAACCAACATCCACATAACCAAACAGCGTGCCAGATGTTGATGACTCTTTCCTGAAGCTAGTAAACAAAGGAAAGACTGAACAGTCTGTATTTAAGGCATTGAACTTTTCCTCAAGAGGCCTTTTTACATTCTTGGCTGTATCTGAAACCCTTTTGATTTTGTCCAATGCATTTTGTAGTTTAGTCTCTGTATCTGTTTTGAAAAAGAAGAGAGAGGAAATATTTCACAGTGAGGATGTCTAACATTGTAGATAACAAGAACTACTAATGCACTGATGGAAAATACGTTACTTAACTTAGGATGATTAGACTTCTTCCAGAGGATCCCAATTCAGATACATTTCTTGAACAGTCAGGACCAGTTGGGTCCTTTCTGCCTTTATCTCAAAACCATTAAAGAAAGCCACCACTAACCGCCAGTAGAGCTGTGATGTATATGAAGCTGTGTGATCTCTGGTACTGAAAGAAGTAGAATTGTCCATCATTTGGAAGTTACTTGTATTCCCTGAACATTGACTTAGGAGGGTTGTGTGCCCCAAACTTGAGGTTTATACCATACAGCATTCTTACTCGTGATGCTCAGACAACGAGGAAGCAGCAAAGAGGAGTAACATCTAGAATAGTAACTGTCTTGGTGCTTAATTGCAGGTCTGGGCTAGGCACTCTACTGAGAATGTGATTTACATATCAAAAGTACTTTCTGGACTTCTGCATCTATTGTTTTTAAGAAGTGGTTTTTGTATTATAGTAGAGTGGTTAGAGCCCTGCTTTGAGCATTTAAGGACTAGACTGCAGGCAAGATTGGACTGAAGCAATTTCACCCCATCTGTGAGATTTTCAAGGAAGACATACAACGCTTGAGAGGGAGGGAGCTGGGGGAAAGAGAAGGAAAGCAATACTGTAGAACATGTGGTGTATAAAATGTGTAGCAGTAATGAAAAACTATAGCCCTGAAAGACAAACAAGTTAAAAGTAGAATAATAAAAAAAAGATGGCGTTCACTTTTCATGCAAATCATAGAATCATAGAACAGTTTGGGTTGGAAGGCACCTTTAAAGATCATCTAGTCCAACCCCCCTGCAATAAGCAGGGACATCTTCAACTAGATCAGGTTGCTCAGAGACCCATCCAACCTGACCTTGAATGTTTCAAGGATGAGGCATCTACCACCTCTCTGGGCAACCTGTGCCAGTGTCTCACCACCCTCATCACAAAAAATATCTTCTTTATATCAAGTCTAAATCTACCCTTTTCTGGTTTAAAACCATTACCCCTTGTCCTATCGCAACAGGCCCTGCTAAATAGTTTGTCCCCATCTTTCTTATAAGCCCCCTTCAGGTACTGAAAGGCCGCCATAAGGTGGCCCCAGAGCCTTCTCTTCTCCAACCTGAACAACCCCAACCCTCTCAGCCTGTCTTCCTAGGAGAGGTGCTCCAGCACTGTGATCCTTTTTGTGGCCCTCCTCTGGACTCGCTCCAACAGGTTTGTGTCTTTCCTGTGCTGAGGGCTCCAGAGCTGGATGCAGTACTCCAGGTAGGGTCTCACCAAAGCAGAATAGAGGGACAGAATCACCTCCCTCGACCTGCTGGTCATGTTTCTTTTGATGCAGCCCAGGATACAGTTGGCCTTGTGGGCTTTGAGGGCACGTTGCCAGCTCATGTCCAGCTTTTCATTGACCAGTACCCCCCAAGTCCTTCTTGGCAGGATGGCTCTCAATCCCGTCATCCCCCATCCTGTATTGATACCAGGGGTTATCAATAATCAGATTAACTACACTGTTCCATTGCTAAACTGCAAAGCACAATTCGTATCTACAACTCCAATAAATTAATTTTATTTAAATTAAGTGGTTTTGACATTAGAATTAGGACAAAATGCGGATTTTGGCAAGGCTTCTTCCAACTTCTTCCAACTATTCTTCCAACTTCTCTCCTGATAGCAAGTGCTCCCCTGAATGGCAGAGCTTCCATCATGCTTTTTAGAGTCATCTTCATTTCTCCATTGGAAGAGAAACTGACAGGGTGATTGATGAACTGTCACACACTATGACTTGCAGTTATCGAAACATAGGAAAAAGCTATGAAGCATGGTGTGAGCTATTCCTCAGTCTACAAAAAAGGATATTGAAAACCTTGTAGTGGTTCAGAGACCCTTGCCACTGGAAAAGATTGAGGGTTCCAGGAATATTTCAAATGAAGCTGAGAACTCAAAATGTCTGTGGCTCGTCTGAGGAACTCCAGCTTTATAGTTCCAGCTTTTTCCCCTGAGCAACTTGTTTATTTTCCTTTCCCCATATATTGTGAGAACTAATGGTTACACACCACTTTGGGGAAAACATACTATGAGTTTAAAAGCAAATAATAAATCCTATTTCTGTATCAAGTTTTCTCCAAAGAGTGCTAAATATTGTATAGAGACATTGACTCAATAGCCATCTGCTGACATTGGACTATTTGAATTAATTAAATATTTTAAAGCCATTGATCGAAAGGATGAAAAGATTTTAACATAACTACACATTGGATATATTAAGATCCTGAAGCGTAAACAGAAGGTGCATAACAAGGCACACGCTTAAGGTACACAAAATTAGAAAGGTAATAGAGCAGGTACATCTCCTTTGCCTGTTCACTTGTTCTCAAAATGCAGATTAATAAGGCTATAAGGAAGCTGAAAAAACCCCAACTTTAAGGCTGATACTTTAGGGATGTTCACTTCCTCAAGCAGACCCAGACTTGTTGCTTAATTGGTTTACCTTCATTTCAAATTCTTGCTTTATTTTTTGACATTGTTGCTTAATGAATATAACCATCTATTTCTCTCATGTATGGCCCCTTGTGAGACATCTGTAGAGCTGATCTGTCATGGATTAGTGTAATATTTTAAGTGTATCAACATCTATATATGGTGTACATACTCTATAATATATATATAGTATAATACTACAACATTTCTAATGGCACTATAATAATTTACATTTATACAGAATATATGATATGCTTTTTTTAAGCTATTAATTTCTGTATGTTTTAGTATAGTATGTATAAAATATGTTCAATGTTAGATTCAGTGTGGGTTTGGGCATGCCTGCCTGCCCTGCTAGTCTTGCATCACATTTGCTAGACTAGTACAAAATCTTCAAATCTTCAGTCCCTCTGACCTTAATAGAGAATAGTCCTCTCATCCACAAACAGCAACGATGCTTCCATTAAAAAAAAACAAAACAAAATAAAAAAACAAACACAAAAAAAACCCCAATCCCAGAAAGCATTGAGCATTTCCTCACAGGAAGTAAAAAGTGTATATCAGTGTTATCTCAAAAGCTAGACACATAATTAAACATCCTCTACATAAGGACACAGAATGAAAAAAGAGCCATAAGGGGTCAGGCCAAAGTTTTACCAAGGCGAGAGCTTTCTCCCCAGCACTAACAAAATCTGTTCCCTGGCAGAGAGTGTTAGAAAAGAATGGGGTAAGTAAATATGAAACTTCCTTTAAATATTATCCTAGCCTTCAAACATTTGTAGCTCAGAGACTTCCTGAGCTGGAGGCTGTTGAGCAATCTCAGCTGATTGCTCTCCCTTGACTTGTTCATGCAAACTTTTAGCACTTGCAGAATCTTGTAACAGGAAGCTCTGCGGGTTGAATTGCAAGAGGAAAACCTCCTTTTCTTTGAATTCTTAGGAGTAATGCTGTGAATTAAAAAAAATCTTATTTTCTTCTAACAATTAGTTTTACAAGTTCACATTTTGATAGCAATTATAAATAATATAATATCGCTTTTGTCTTCCGATAAAATGGGATGCTCCTATCATGTATATCATTCTTTTTAACACATATTCAAAAACCAATTGCTTGATTTTATTTAGCTTTTAACAGCGCATAGAGTGACTTGCAAATTACTGCCAGCAAAAAAAAAAATGCATACTGTTTTTAAGGCATTTGTGTCAAGTAAGATAAATCCTACAAAACGTGAGATCAACATCATCCTCTGTTATAAGGTTAATGTATATATTACTTGCCAGAAAGCCATCTAAGACCAATGCTAAAGCATTTGTTTAAAATTAGCAGTTACCTTGTCTTTTAATAACACAGTTACAGAACTAAAGGCAATTTAGTGAAAATTTTACACCTCATCACATATATGCCACCATAATTTTTACATTTCTAATATAGAACCTTAAAACTGCTTTATTCATTAGGTCAAAGGAAATGCCCCTAAGATGTCTGCTTTATAGAAAGCAGATGATGATAATGGATATGATACATCATCCATATATAGCTTTCACACTGCCTTACTTATTATTTATTGCTAGAGTCCAAAAATGGAAAATCAATCTACTTTATCCTGGCCATTACTGGATTCAGTGTAACCAATTCTGTTTTGTTTTGGAATTATAAATCAAGGATGCGAGTTCATTTCCCTGTTCCGCAAACACTTCAAATTTTTACACACATCCTCAGCAAGAGTCACAGATGATTACATCAATGTCACCTACTTTCAGATGCCTGAATAGCTTATGCAGTCAGCACTGGGTTGCATGACTTGAATCAACTCTTTGCAAGAGTACCTTATTCACGCTCTTCCAGCCAAATTAAAACAAACAAACAAACAACTTTCACTCTGTTTCAGATGTTGTTTCCTTGGATATTTTTCTGAGGATACCTTCAGGATGTGCATGCAAAATATACCTATCCACAATACACCAATAATCATATTTTTTTCAAATTCAGCCCTACATATATACCTTTGCCTAAAGCCTTGACCTCCAGATTCTTCTTTCCCCAGGCCTTTCCAATAGAAATAAAACTTAAGGCAAAGACTTAGTTAGACTCCATAAACTCATCATACCTGGATGCACAGCTGAACACTTGACCTCTGAACATCCAGACTGCTTATTAGCTAACTTCCCAGCAGACTTGGCCTGTGCCAACCAGCACACCAAGCACCATGTCCAGTGGACACTGTGGACAACACTGCTCAAATCTGCTCCCTACGGAATCCCTTAATGCTATCTCAGCACTCTGCACCCCCAAATACTACATGCTTTCAGTAACGTGCCTTTATTTTACTTTTCATAGAATCATAGAATCACAGAATGGTTACAATTGGATGGGTCCCTAAAGATCATCTAGTTCCAACCCCCCTGCCATGGGCAGGGACATCTTCCACTAGACCAAGTTGCATGAAGCCCCATCCAACCTGGCCCTGAACACTTCCAGGGATGGGGCTTCCTCAACTTCCCTGGGCAACCTGTTCGAGTGTCTCAACACCCTCACAGTAAAGAATTTCATCTTAATATCTAATAATATAATAATATCTAATATCTTTGTGCTTGGGATTGCCCCGACCCACATGCAGGACCTTGCACTTGGCCTTGTCGAACTTCATGAGGTTCACATGGGCCCACCTCTCAAACCTGTCAAGGTCCCTCTGGATGGCATCCCTTCTCTCCAGCATGTCAACTGCACCACACAGCTTGGTGTCATCAGCAAACTTGCTGAGGGTGCACTCAATCCCACTGTCCGTGTCACTGACAAAGATGTTTAACAGCACCGGTCCCAATACCAACCCCTGAGGAATGCCAGTCATCACTGGTCACCACTTGGACATCGATCAACTGACCGCAACTCTTTGAGTGCAGTCATCCAGCCAATTCCTTATCCACCAAGTGGTCCACCCATCAAATCCATGTCTCTCCAGTTTAGAGGCAAGGATTCTTGAAAAACTGTGGGGAAGAAAACTGTGGAGTCAAAACTTTTAAACAAAAGGCAATAAACAGTCACTTTCAAACACAATGAACTGGAAAAAACCCCACAGACTTTTTAAGTGTTACGTCTGAATGACACAGGATGTTAAAACAGCACAGAGGAGCTCCAGGGCCAAGAGCTATGTAATGTCAATTGGCCAGTCCAGTCTTAAGGGAAATACAGCCCTAAATAATATGGACATGAGCTAGGCTGTGCCTCTAGGCTTCAGGGTCAGAGGCTGTGTCCTGGCCATCTACTATGTAGTAGAAGCATAGTCAAATATACCTGTGATCTGTGTGTGAACGAGAATCAGAATCAGCTGTAAGCTATACTGCCTGTCTCTTATCACTAAAGTAAGTAGGTAACTCCAAAAAGGGCAAAAGTGGTTCTGTTGACTGAAAACATGACATTTTGGCAGAGTAAAATTCTTGAACATAGTCTCATTGTAATATTAGTTTGCAAGGACAATGCTTTAATGCTCCTTAGAAAGTGCCAAATTTCCTCTGATGCTCTTCCAGGACAATTCAAGTCCAAGGTTGCATTGAACAATTAGATCCTACATGAAGTCTCACCTTCTCATCTAAAGGTATTTTAGAAGCTTACTGAAATCACTGAGACCACGGCAGACAATGGTCTATTTGAAATATTGAGGAACCTCCACCCTTTTGGGAATTGCCAGTTCCCAGAATGCTGCATGTGTATTGCTATTTCATTTATTGCTCCAGACAAAGTTTAAATGAAGGGAAATGGACAATAAAAAATCTTGCCTCACATCATAACCAAATGTCTGACTTGCTGAAACCTTTGTTTGACAGGATGAACACACTTAGCCAGATCACATATGTGTGTTAATTATAGCAAGAAAGACAACAAAATGACGATAGTTAAAACAAATCCTACCAACAGGAAATGGTTATCAAGCTGTGATAAAATGTTTATCGGGAAATGTTGTTATGCTATCCAAAACATTTCCTGTCTGTAACATTTTTTGTGGGGAAAAAGAATGTCTGTGGTGCTAGAAATAGCATCTTTGCAAAGAATTAAATAACTGTACTTATAGAAAATGGTAATAGTCACAGCTGTAGTTTCTGTCCTGAAGTAACTTAAAAAGAAAATTGCTTTCAGAAGTTACATGGGCATTCATTAAAATTTGAACGTCAAACATTAAAAAATAATTTAAAGCAAATTTTTCATATGTAATATCTAAGCGATGTAATCGTGCAGGTAGTGAAGCCTTGCTCCTTCTCTCACAGACTGATAGTAAAACATTATTTCTGTTAGTATATGTTTAAAAGATCAAAAAGGATTAATTGGACTGAAAATCAGTACTATTGAAGATGTCAAAAGAGCTTTACTCAAGGGGAAGAGGAACCAGGGATTTGCTATTGAAATGTTTACTCAAAACAGAAATTATGAACAATTATATTTCCATAACTGTGACTTTTCAAAACTAGGAAACACCTGATTTGTTGTAAACATAATGGATATTATCACACAATCACAACAAAACTGACATTTTGATATAAAAAAAGATTTGACAGGACCAACCTATAAGACATTACTGAATATGGAAGCAAAATATATGATCCTTTCTAAACTTGTTGCTCCGTCAGCTGTGTGAAGACTGATTTGTCTGTTATTCCATTCTTAAAACATTCCATCCCAAAAAAGATTTAGATATTAGGAAGAAATTCTTTACTGTCAGTGTGGTGAGACACTGGAACAGGCTGCCCAGAGAAGTTGTAGATGCCCCAAGAAGCTGTGGAGGCCCCATCCCTGGAAGTGTTCAAGGACAGGTTGGATGGGGCTTTGAGCAGCCTTGTCTAGTGGAAGGTGTCCCTGCCCGTGGCAAGGGGGTTGGAACTAGATGACCTTTAAGGTCCCTTCCAACCTAAACCATTCTATGATTCTATAAAAAAAAGTAGTGAACTTAATGGATTTTTAAAGGGAATTCAGCCACTAGAACTGCTTGAGTATTTTAAATGATTAGGTTATTGTGAAGTAATCTTTTTATTAATCAACATTTACATGAAAGGCATTTCGCTTTGATTAAAAACTGCTATTTGTTCCTATTTTAACTATAAGTTGTATAATTTTTATTGCAAATATTTTGTAATTTCCTGTACAGTAAATGGAACTAATGACAGAATCCTAAAAGTCGAAAGGACCTCAACAGGTCATCTGATCAACTTCTGTGACATGAATTAGGATTGACAAAAGTTATTTGATTTCTGATATACAATCTCTAATGATGGGAACTGCAATCTCAGCAGGCAATCTATTCCCAACTTCCTAATTATTACCGTGAGAGCAGTTTTCCTTGTTGGCAAAGCTGAATCTCCTTTATTTCAATTTTTCTCGTGATCATGCAGGGAAAAAAAATTCCCCTTCCACTTTGCAATAGCATTTTACATTCTTCAGAATGTTCTTTTCCCTCAGTCCTTTATTCTTCAGTCTAAGAAGCCCTATTCCTTCAGTCCTACCCCAGCTCTGCTTTAATTGTTTACTAAGTTTAACTTTCTTTGAACTACTTAGTTGCTTTACAACTTTCTTGAAACACAACTTTCTGCAACCGTTCCACAACTTTCTGCAGCTCCCATAACTGGGAACAATATTCCTTTGAAACTTCCTCAGTACCAAGAAATGGGCAACGTTTCTTTTCTATCTGAAGATGCTCTTTTTAAACACCCTAGCATGATGTTTACCTGTTTTGCAATAACATAATGTTACTTACTAGCTAAAACTAGACTGCCTTCTAGTGCACTGCCAGTTCTTCTCAGCTTCATATCAACCAAAAATGTAATGACTATCATCCCAGTCATTAATGAAAATATTGGAAAGAACTGGACCCATGAAAGACTTTACAGAGGTTTATTAAATACACTTGTTTGGATACAGAACCATTGCTGACTATTATGAAAAAAGTTGTCACCACATACGGCAATGAATTTTGCCCTTTATTAATTGAGTAAGATTCAGAGTGATGAGTGCCTGTAAAGAAAGATACTCTAATGTGAAATGTCCTACATATTTATCAGAAGCTACAGAAAACTCCTCTCCTCTGTATGTGACTGGTGTAACTGTCAAATCATATATATCTCTCAGTTAGAAGGTTAGAAGCAAAAATAACTGAAGAAATGCTAGCACTACTAATTTTACACTATTAATATTTTTGCTAATTTTATTTTAGTTTATGGTAGCAGGCTATTAATAAAGCACAGATTAACAAGGCAAGTAGCAAGGAACAAACCAGGACATCACTAAGATAATGTAATTAGCTTTAAGGACTGCTTGGATCTTGGTCAACTTGAGAAGAAAAAACATATTAAAAGGCAAAACAGTCAAGATAAAGCTACTTAACCACAGCAAACCATTTCTTTACAGCAAAATGACTTGATGTATTGATCCATAGCAACTATATGGTACTTCATGCCCAGGTCTTCCCTTGAAATGAAGCAGGGATGTGGTCAGAACACAAAAGCAGACTTCATGAGTTTGAAAATTCATGGATCCACCAGCATAACTGAGGCTTCTTAGCCTTTATCTGCTAAGACGCTTTTTACTGTCAGGAATGTAACCAACCCCAAAGCATATTAAATTGTTTAATGGCTTTTTTGGACCTTTGTCCAACAGAAGAAGACAACTCTTGTTATGCATCTGTTTCATGGCAACTTCCCCCTTCTTTAGCTTGCTCTGTCTGCTTCAGTTCTAACAACTTTATATAAACTCAGCCTTAAATCTCTTAAACTTCCTCCCATCTGGTACCCATTGACAGAAGTTATCAGCCTACAGTTGCCTTCCACTTACATTATTTTGCTTCCACAAAGGTTAAAATGGTCCTCTTGCGCTGTCTAATAACTCTGCAGACAGCAGCAGTTTCCCCTGATATTCATAACTGAAATGTCATCCCCCAAAACGACAACACAGTTGATGGGAACCCTGCTACTGAGGTCAGAAGCTGGTTTTATTTTGACCTGAAAGGACTCCTAGCTTTCTCATTTCCTTTCTGCTGACAGACTCTCCAAGAAACAACACAACAAAAGGTTTACTCAGCACCTTTATTTTGCAAAGTAAGTCTGTACCTCTGCCACCCCTGCCCTGGAGTGCAGTAGTTGGGCTCAAGTACAGAAATTTTAACTACTGAATGAGAACTACAGAAGTCCATGTTTTTGTAGCAAGCTCCAAAATGATACGTCAAGTCCAAAGCTTTCCTGTCATCTAGGAAGTACAGAAACCCTTCTGAATGGTTCAAATACTTCAGGGAGATCTGTTAATTACTGTGAGTTCAGTCTGCTTGTAACTATATTTGATGGAGCTGGAATGGATGGCAGGGGTAGCATTCAAGACAATACGTTTCGACATGCTCCAGCCAATTCTGTAGCCCATTTTGAGTATCAGATTACTATCAGTTCAAGATGACAGAGGCAGGTCATGGCTGTGGGAGGACAGTTTGCATGTGAGAAGAGACAATGCTTCAAAAAATACAGAGCTACCATTTAGATGTTGCAGATAATTTTGTTTAATGTTTTTGCAAAAAAAATATTACTACCTCCAAATATCTCCACTTTTACTGACTGGGTCTCTAAAAAAACCTGCTGTGCTCTCTGTTTCCTCTCTTTGGCTTCCTCTGGTCCTCAGTAGTAATCCCTCCATAATTATGTGGTGTCATAATTATACCAAGGTGTAGCAGACTGAGTACTATAAACCAAGTGTTTGGATGCAAGTTCTATCCCTGAATGAACTACATGGGCTAAGCCTTTACTTTTCTCTGTAGTCCTGGAGAAGAACATGGCCATGCTCCATGCTGCTTTTAGTTTTGTAGTCACAGAAGAGTATGATCTCCAAAAGGACCATATGGGAGGCTCCAGACCACTGCACTGTGGCATCCATTTATGACAGCTCAGGCTGGCCTACAGATCTGCCCAGTGACTCCTGAAGGACTTGCAGAATGCACGTTCTGTGAAGGCAACCGACCCTGCTTGGAGAACTTGCAACCTGAAACACAACTGGTATGCTGAACTGGTGCTCAAATATTGAAAAAACCAAACAACTTCATGCTGAAGACATAGTGCTGAAAAGAAGCAACTGAAAACCTGCCTGGAGTACTTTGGTGCTTGGACCGATAAGTCAGTGCGCTGATTTACAACTGTTTATGATTCCTGCTACATTCTCATTTAATGTCTAATTATATTTTTACAGTGTACAAAATAATCCTGCCAAATTAAAGTAAAATAAATATCAGTTAATCAGAAAAGAAAATTAGGTCAACTTCAATCAAATATTATTCTGAAGAACAAGGGAAAATTCAGAAATTCAAATGAAAAGTAAATTAAGAAAGAGATTCAAAGCTTAAACTGCAGAGGCCAACAACACATTGCTACTGGGAAAAGAAGGAAAATACAATCCTGGTACATACTCATGAGAGTGTTTGTAAGATGAGAGGGGCACATATTCCCTTCCATTCAGTGCTGTTGATTTCTAAATCTAGCATTACATTTAGGAAAGAAGAAAAGCAAACTGGAGACAGCTCAAATGAAAGGAAGAAAATGAGATGTGTAGAACAACTGGCATGTAATGAAAGGCAGAAATAACTGCATCAGGTTTTTACTTGAAGGCATACAGAGACCACTTTCCACTTTCACTGTCAGAAATTTGTGCTCCATTTCTGATTTGAATTCCTGTAGCTTTAATTTCTCTCCATTGCTTCTTGTTACGGCTTTTTCCATTAAATTAAAATGCCACTCAGTACCTAGTATTTTCTCATTTTAAGGAACCTATAAACTGTAATCACCTTTAAACCATGTTTAATAAACTAAACAAATAATCTCTTTAAGTATCTCTTATTTTCAAACCATTGATCATCTTCATGCAGCCTATCCTATTTTTGACTTCTCTTTCAAAATGTATAATAGCATTATAGTTGGCTTAAAATACTAATTACTGGAGGCAAATTACCTTCTAACTACTGTTCCCTTTTTTCATACATTCAGGAATAATATTAGCCTTTTTCACTTCTACATGCTCTGGCATTACGCTTTCAGTTGTTCACTGACCTCAATCCTTTAGCTAAATGTTCCGGAATGCAGTTTCTCTGCTTGTAGATCTACATCCGTTGCTTCTAGATTTAAGGACTTCACTGAATTAAACGGCACTTTGTTTCAGTGGGTCAAATACACCATCTGTTCCACTGATTCTAAGTGTGACCTTCAGCCTAACACAGCACACAGCACTTCCTTAAGTTGGAGCATAACTTTTAGAAAAAATGTTTTAAAATGTGCACTGAAGAGTCAATAAACAGCTCACAGCCCAAGATGAAACTTGTTTTAGGGGACAATTACTCTTTGCTTTACTGCCAGTCTGAAAATGAATAGCTTCAACTTCCACTGGGTCTTGTTACCACTGTCTGCTTGGTCGAAATTATCAGGTATGTTATTATATTTACACATACATCTGAGATCCAGCAAGTTTTTTACCCCTGAATTGCATTCAAGAAAACAGAAAACTGAGAAGGGAACACAGTAACAGACAATAAGTTGCTTTGTGTTACAGAGTCATCATTTTATTCTACATAAAGAGAAAACAAAACTATGAGGCACCACATATAGTCCGTGTTGAGCCCAGTGCCCAAAGAATTCATTGTCTTCCATCCCACACTCTACACAAATCATTATGGATATCTCTGTCGAATGAAGAAACCACTCCTAGCAAAACATAGTCTCAACTGGAAGAATCAAAGTGACAGAGCGAACAAAACAGAAAACATATACCCCTTGCAGATTACAATGCATTCTGGATCCATGCATAGGAAGTTGAACACATTCTGAAGCGTAAAAAATAGTGGAGAAATTAAAAGGAGATAGTGACTCCACAGAACGCTACAGTCAGTAGCAGAGAACATGCATGTTCTCTCAGGGGAGCATATTAGGAAAGAGCATTGGTGGTCGATACAGCGGTACAGGCACTTCATGCATTATATATGTGAAGAACAAGATGCAAGGCACATGTAGGGTATCACCTGAGACTGTCGTACAACCCAGCAACGATGGAGAACACTGTCTCTACTCCTTTGGTTACTATGACAACAAGTTCTTGCTACTTTAGGTACTTATACCTCATATTTGGACATCCAGTCTTGTATCCAAGTACATCAATCTTTAAAATATCAAAGCATCCTTATGACGCTGTCATTCCCACAGGAAAAACTTCAACCTCCCCTAGGTGATAAAGGAATTGAATTTTCAGCAGAAAATTAGTTCGCTAGCCCCAGAGCAAACTTTTATCCTTTTGAATGTTTCCACAGCAGTAACGTAACAATATCATTGGATATCACAGCAAAGGTCTCTGAACAGGTACCACAGCAAGACAGCAGGGTATTATCACACTCAAGGTAAGAGACATAACCAAGCAAAACAGACAGGTGGTTGTTTTTAGGAAAACTTTTCAAGTCTATCCTCTTTAGGAATGCTTAATTTTAAACATAAATCTCAAGTAGATTTAGATTAGATGTTAGGAAGAAATTCTGTACTTTTACAGTGGTGAGGCACTGGAACAGGTTGCCCAGAGAAGCTGTGGATGCCCCATCCCTGGAAGTGTTCAAGGCCAGGTTGGATGGGGCTTTGAGCAACCTGGTCTAGTGGGAGGTTCCCTGCCCATGGCAGGGGGCTTGGAACTAGATGATCTTTAGGGTCCCTTCCAACTCTAACCATTCGATGATTCTATGAAATAGAATAATACTTATGTCCTCTGGCTTCCCTCCAGCATAGCAATATTTGACATTCCCTTAACAGTTGTCTTTGACCATGTGTCTCTCACTATGTGTTGTCATCACATGTATTTAGGCCCAGGCAACGGCCTGAGGCTTGGCTGAAAGCAGTGTTATCTCCCTCGATGCCATGCTCGCTCTGAGCATCTACATCTTCCCAGGGCGGCCATATCATCAGAGACAGGCCTTGGCAGGGCAGATACAGAATGGGTCATCTTCGCCTCAGCCCAGCGGGAGAGAAGCACTCTCTGCCAGAAAGCAAGCCACTCTGCAGTTAGGGCCCACCCCCGTGGGGCTGCCATCCCACCGGCCGCACCTACGCTGCCCTCGGAGGACAGAGGCCGCCGCTTTCCACGCTCCTGCTGCAGTAGGTGGATCCCTGGGAGGCGCTAACCCCCTTCCCTCCTCCTCCTCCCCCCCCCCCCCTTCGCGGCTGAGGAGGCGCCTGAGCGCGGCGGCATCTTCCCTTGCCTCATTGGAGGGAGGAGGAGCCGCCGCCGCCGCTTGCGGGGAAGGTAAGCCACGGAGGAAGGGGATCGCCGCCGCCGCCTGCCCACCCCCCCGCCGCCTTTCGGCGGGCAGAGCCCTGCGCGCCTCCCCGCTGAGGAGAGCGGCGGCGCCGCGCGCCACCCGGCTGCCGGCGGCCGAGCGGCGGGTCGGACCGTTACGCCGGGCTCTGGCGGACGTTCCCGCCCCGCCCCGCCGGGAGGGACGGCACGGCACGGGAGGGGCGGGCGGACGGCGCGCTCGGGCGCTTCCCGCCCAGCGCCCGCCGCCGTTGGCTGTGGCCGTGAGGCGGGGCGGGCCGCCGGCGGGCGTCTCGGGCGGGCCGGGGCCCAGGGCCTGCTGGAGCCTCGGCTCGGAGCCCGCCGGTGAGGGGGCAAGGTGGCGTTCCCTCGCTGTTTAGCCACTCCACCCGTGGGTATGGGTGCGGAGGGGGGGGTTGGAGAAGGGCGCTGTCGCCTGTTCTGCCTTTGTGCTGGGCCGGTGTGGTGTTGCGTTCCCCTGGGTTATGTTTCCCAGGCACCTGGTTTATAAATGGCTGATCATGGGGAGGGTTTGCAACTTTTGTCAGGAGTTAAATTTGTGTAGTGTTGGAGAGCTCTGTCCGCGAGTGCGCAGGGGAGGTGTGGAGCTGGCAGTACGTTCGACAGGCTTAGCTTGATGGCCAGTTACGGTTTTAATGCCGAGAAAGAATACTTGGGAAACCGAGGATGGTTAACGTGTGGGAGGTTTGCATTGTATTTCCTTGTGGAGATGAAATTTCTGATATTTGGTGGATGAAAAGCGAGGGCAGAGCTAGCAAAGAGATTTTACTCCTGGTTATGAACTGAGTAAGGTCTGTAGACAGTTGTGTTTGTGCATCATCAGAAACCACTCGGGCTGAACTGATGTTGAAGGATGTGAAAGCAGACCTGGGGTAAGGGAAACATGGAGAAATAATCATCCTGCTGAATGTGAGGCAGGAGAGCTGATACTGTCCAGATATGAGAAATAAATGTGACAGAATGACACAGGATGTGAATGATGTGATGGACTGTAAAGTAACAGGAAGAGATTGTGTGGATAAAAAAAAAGTCAAGCGTATCATTGCTTTGAGAAAAGAAAATTATAAGAGCTTTTGATGGTGTCTGCCGTAGACCACAAGAGTTGGATTTGGATAAGGATATCGCTTATGAGATACACTGTCAAGGTGGGTTTCTTTCTTAGATACAGATAACAGCATCATTTGGGAAGGACATACAGCGATCCAGTTGTTCTTACATACAACTGCTGTAAGCTTACCAGGTAAGCACTGAATTGCTTTAGACTTGCTCTCACTAAGTAGTGTGAAAAAATCTGAGAAGAGCTAGTTTTTTAGTCAGCTTGTGATCTTGGATCACATTTTTAATTAGATTAAATAAATAGAAATAAAATAGAGGAGTAAACAGAGACAGGTTTGAAATCTCAATTTTAGAAGGGCAAACCTTGAAAAGTCAAGAGGATTAATTAGTGATGTTAGTTGCACTGGAGTCCTCAGGGCCCTAGAAGCAAAGAAGGTATGAAGCTGTTTTATGCCAAAGGTAGAATCTATTTGGAATTTATATCCAAAAAGTGAGAAAAGGTCTATTGAAAAGAACTTTTATCCATCTCAAAAAGGATTTTAGGAATAAAGGCTAGAAAAAAAGATGCATAAGCAAAGAAAAATATAAGAGATTAAGTGCAGTTCTAAAGTAAGCATTGACAAAAGTAATTCAGTTAGTTATAGGTGACTGATTTTTAAAGCTTCTTTGATCATGTAAATAAAAACAAGAATAGAAGACCACTGAGTGATAAAGTTGAGATAAAACAACCTTCGCATCATGATGCGTATGATCTGTTGCAGTTTGGAACAGGCTGCTGCAGTGGGTAGGTTTAATATTAGATGCTTAGACTTAGACCACAAAGAATAACATTTTGTCTCTTGATTATTTTTTAAGAGTTGGGAAACCTCTATGTGTTATGTCTAATCCAATGCTCTTGCCACTTAACGTTGGTCAGTTCCAGTATCAGAAGACTGTTACAGAAATACCCAAGTGGACAGTTACACAGTCATTTACTCATAGGGGAAGTGGGCTAACATTTCTTTCATACACACATTCTATTTACTATTGTGTCTTGTTATGCAGACATCTGTAACTATAAAAGTTTAAAGTATGAGAATTCTCAGCTCCAGGTATATAATATCTGGTGGGTGTGTGTATGTATGTTGTTTTTTTTTGTTTTTTTTTTAGATGCACAAGTATATATACGTGTTTGATGTATATACCTAGGCAAATTCTGACTTTGTGTCAGGGGAAGATTGCACCGTCCTCCCACCTGCCCAAGCATTGCAGGCTGGGTTCATGGGAAGTGCTCTGGCAAGTGCCCAGTGTTACAGGGAAGTGTCGCTACAGCCAGATTGATGCTGGAACTGTGCTAAGACATCGTCTTGAAAAAACTTTTCTCTTGGTGATCCAACATGTAGCACTCTTAGCTGTAGGCAGGAGCCCTTATCATGGACCAAGGCTCCAATGTGCAGAAAAACTGTGCTAAACTGAAGTAAGCAAGGAATGTAGAAAAGAAGGCCAGGTGTGGTTTAGTAATGCTTATGTTTAGTTTTTTTATTAAGTCGTAGAATGTTTTAGAAGATACATTTTATAAATCAAAGCTTTTAGTCTAAATAAGGCTAGAATGACCTTCCCTGGACATCTGAGGAATTGATTAAAGGTTAGAATTGTAGAAGCCCTGAGTATTTCTTCTTTAACTGCTAGAGCAGGCTGTGGGTCAAAGACCTAACAGCTAGACCTGATATATGGCTCAACGTTTGACTGGATCAGGTAACTGCAGACTACTAGTAATTTAGGCTGGGTGACATCTGCTTAGAGGGGCCATAACAAAATGTGTACATTTGTGTGCTGTTTTTCTGTTAATGCAATGTAGTATTTATGATTACATAATAACAGAAGGGTTATTCCCAGACGTGCTGTTCCTATGGCGTTGAACTGTCCAGTCAGGCTCCTACATTCAGGTGAAATGCCACCTAACATCTGAAGCTTGTACATGGTTTATCCTGAACAACTTGATGACCTATTAGAGTTTCTTAAATTCTTAAAGCTTTAATATTTTCTGTACTAAGATTCTTTAAGTTTATAAAAATATAGTAGCTGTTTCGTATTTATTGCATTGTTTTGAATTATTTTTCTCTGTTACATGGTTAATATTTTTAATAAAGTGCTCTTAAAACCAAGTCTTTGGAATAGTTTTGTTTCCCTAAAGCTGGTTCCTTGAACTCTTATGTCGGAAGGTCAAAATGAAGAATAACTTTCAATTCTACCAAATCAATTATAGAGTAAATTAAATTTTATGTAGCTTTTAAAAAAGACAAGAGCTAACAATTGCATCAGTTGTATTTTATTATGTTTGTATGTATGGGTTACAGGAACGGAAGTGTGTTTAGAGTTTGGCTAACAACTCAGCAAAGAAAAAGAGCTTTGCAAGTTAATTTTCTGAAAATCTTGGGTCAGTCACATAAAAAACGCAAACAAATTTTTTTTTCAGCATCTCAGGTTAGATTTCAGTTACATTAGATTACAAAACGTTTGATTATTTTAATATACTTCAAGGTCTGGAGATAATGCTCATTATATTTTTTTCTTTCACTGCAGAAATAAACCCCTATTGTGTGAAAATGACTCCAGTATCCTACTGT
>VFFE01007195.1:1454131-1554352 GCA_008921705.1 Burhinus oedicnemus
GTGTGTGTATGTATGTTGTGGTTTTTTTTTTTTTTTTTTTTAGATGCACAAGTATATATACGTGTTTGATGTATATACCTAGGCAAATTCTGACTTTGTGTCAGGGGAAGATTGCACCATCCTCCCACCTGCCCAGGCATTGCAGGCTGGGTTCATGGGAAGTGCTCTGGCAAGTGCCCAGTGTTACAGGGAAGCGTCGCTACAGCCAGATTGATGCTGGAACTGTGCTAAGACATCGTCTTGAAAAAACTTTTCTCTTGGTGATCCAACATGTAGCACTCTTAGCTGTAGGCAGGAGCCTACATTTTCTGTACTAAGATTCTTTAAGTTTATAAAAATATAGTAGCTGTTTCGTATTTATTGCATTGTTTTGAATTATTTTTCTCTGTTACGTGGTTAATATTTTTAATAAAGTTCTCTTAAAATCAAGTCTTTGGAATAGTTTTGTTTCCCTAAAGCTGGTTCCTTGAACTCTTATGTCGGAAGGTCAAAATGAAGAATAACTTTCAATTCTACCAAATCAATTATAGAGTAAATTAAATTTTATGTAGCATTTAAAAAAGACAAGAGCTAACAATTGCATCAGTTGTATTTTATTATGTTTGTATGTATGGGTTACAGGAACGGAAGTGTGTTTAGAGTTTGGCTAACAACTCAGCAAAGAAAAAGAGCTTTGCAAGTTAATTTTCTGAAAATCTTGGGTCAGTCACATAAAAAACGCAAACAAATTTTTTTTTCAGTGTCTCAGGTTAGATTTCAGTTACGTTAGATTACAAAACGTTTGATTATTTTAATATACTTCAAGGTCTGGAGATAATGCTCATTATATTTTTTTCTTTCACTGCAGAAATAAACCCCTATTGTGTGAAAATGACTCCAGTATCCTACTGTAACGCTTTTCAGCTTTGAAGGTAGTTCTTGCATTATTTCCATGATCTGAAACACCTTCAAAAGGTATTTTTGCACTTGTAGAAAGAAGTGTAAATATTTTTAAGTGAAAATATTTTTTGATTGACACCTTCTTATCAGGCTTTTTTAGGTGCTCACCTTGACATTTCAGTAAGTCTATTAGAGGCATAATTTTAGCATAAACTTCATTACTATTTTCTAGTCTTCGTATTTTTGGCATTCATTAGTTTGTTATATAGTTTCTCTTTCTTATTAGTTGTTAGTCGCTTTATTCAAATCTTTCTTTTTTTTTTTTTGTGAAGTAGGTGGATAGCCAAAGCTTTGAAATTATTTTTCAGGGTGACTGTAGGGTTTGTAGAATGAGAAAAGAATTTGAGATTTTTTTTTTTCTTCGTCTTTAAACGTTGTCCCTCTGTGGGTGTTGATGCATTTTTTCAGTCACTTCCACTCATGTTGCTCTCTGGTAAAAAGTAACACCATTCTACATCAATGATGATGATAGACAGCAGTTCTAAGGGGGGAAAAAAGTAATTGGAATAGGAATGGGAGAAATAAAGAAACTTAATACGAGAAGTGTGTCTTACCATCATATAGTACTTTTAAAAGTCTTAGATGATTTTATAAAAATCAAATTAGTCAAATTGTCTTGCTAGCTCAAAACCCCAAGGTGGGGTTTTTTGGAGGTGAGGGGAAAGAGTCCTAGGAATCTACATATGATTTTTCAAAGCAATTTTGTCACTTAGGACAGAAATTTCACACCACACCCTAACACTTATTTTTAAACCATTGGAGACTTGAAAATCATGCCCTCTGTTTTCTTTCCTGTCTTCTCACTTCTTTCAAAACATTTTTCCCTGATGTGTTTGCTCTTTATCACAGTGGTATTGAACCCATATTGAAGGATGGTGCTAAGCATGGGTAACAGAACAGTATTCCTACTATCTTCCTTGCTTTTCGTGTGCCCATGTTTTCTTTTGTGTGTTGCTTGCATCTTATCCTTCACTGCTTTTGTTCTTGGCAACTAATTTCTTTTTGGGGGTGATGATGTTACTGAAAAAAAGGCCTTTGCGGACAGGTTTCAAGGATCTAGCTCCAAAACAGCATACTGCATGTAGGTGAACCTCTGAAAACTTGCTGGAGGTCCATCCCTGGAGCCAACAAACGGAACTGGATGTCATGCCAAAAGAGAGGTGGCGTCTGACAAGATGCTTTTAGGTAAACTTTTATCTTGGAGATCGAGACAATAAAGCTGTCTGATCTCAGATCATTTCAATTAGAAATTTCTGCAGTAGTTATCTGCCTTGCAAGGGCAAGCATGTCAGTTTTTCAGATTGTAAATACTCCAGTCTTTCAGAGTTTCTTGGATCTAGCCTCTAAACTGCATGTAGATTTGCTTTTGCAGTTAGGTAGCCAGTGGAGCTTGCATCAGGAGCCAAAAAGTCACAGTCTGGTGTTAAGAAGCAAGACAGGAAGGAGAAAAGACTATGCTTTAGTTGGAGTTAGCAGTTTTTCAAACAACCAGTTACTATTCCTCAAGGTCTGCAATTTCTTGGTAATGGGAAATGCTGCATCAATGGAAGAACGAATGACAAGCTGAGTTCTGTCAATTTATTGTCAGCACTGGATGGAGTAGTGACATGAAGAAGGAAGATAATTTTGAAAATAGTCTTCCTAGAAAGGGAATGTGACCTGTTCAATAGGAATAACTGTTGACAATATTGTTGGTCTGTCCTCTCCTGCAGGATCGCTTGGACAAGTTAACATCATTTCATGACCGCTCCGGTAAGAAACTGCTAAGAAATTGAGAATATCAGAGAAGGTTAGGTTCCTTTCCTAAAGGTGTCAGCAAGTCCCTTTTTTCTGTGACTTTTTTCCTCCTAATTTTTCCTAAACCCGTGGTTAGAGTCCTTGGGGAAGAAGCTCCAGACAGACCTTCAATTCAGCAGATGAGATTCATAAATGCTCAAGTTAAGTGGGAGGAAATACTAAGTGGAGTTCTGAAAATTTTTGTTTGCTTGCCAGGTTCTTAGAGAGAGAATCTACAAGAATGTTTACATTCGAATGAGTCAGTGAACCTGTTTAAATGGTCTTAGACTGCTAATAGAACTTGGCTATTGGAACTAGTATTTGTATTCCTTAACTCAGTCTTATCTGTACCACAGAAGCATATGTGCCTTACACAAAGATCTGTCATGGTTGGACCAAAACCAGGGTCAGAACTTTCAGATTCCAAGATCTAAGCTGAGACTGCCAGAGTACGCTGTTCAGATTATTAATTGTACTTGGATTTCAGATAAGAGATTTGTGCAAGTTTATTATAAATATTTTTGTATTAAAATGCTGTGCACTTCCTCAAGAAATGGATGTTTATAACAATGGCGTTTCCTCCTTTAGATGTGCACTTTAGAATTTTTTGGAAACACAGCTAGTGCAAATATATGTAGAGTTTCAATATATGAGAAATATTTCTTGCTTACCTTTTTACTTTCTAAAGTAAGTATTGCAATTTTAAAAAAAAAAATGTAGTGGCTAGCTATTTTAATGTAAGGTTTCTTAGCAATTACACGCATGTATTTAGTAGATTTACAACCCCAATAACTTGTCTGAAATAGCTAGGGTCTGTTTTTCTTCTGTACCTGAAGTACTCAAATATACAGGTTTTTATCTTTTAATTTTTTCTTTGCTTCACTCTGTATATACAATGGTTATTTATCTGGAGGGAAAATTCCTACGAGTAGGCGAATATGAATCATCACTGATATTTTAAAGGTATACAGATAAGAATGATTCTTAGGCAGGCTTAATATTATTTTTTTTGGTCTTTCTTTATTTTCAGGATCCCAGGGTGAATATGTACTCTTAAATCAATCACAGGTTTTTAGAAAGAACACCTTTGCAGATGCAGACATGCCGCAATCAGTATGTACTTTTATTAGAATACATTAATTTGAATACAAGAGTAAACTGGTGTAATTTGAGCCGTCCCATTCACTCCTATAGGGCTGCTCAGAAATAAGGTGTCTATGTTTGCAGAACAGCTCGAAGACTGGAGTTGCAGGGTAATTTTCTCTTACTTATATGTAAGATAAAACATGTTATAACTCTTGAGTTGTGAGGACATCTAAGTGATCTTTGTTCTTGAAGAGTTGGGGCAAGACTGTCAGCATGTTGGTGGGACTCTGAGAAGTAGTGGGCTGGAGAAGCGCTTGTTAGGTAACTGGGATGGTTACATGCTAATGTATCTTTCTTTATACTAACAAATAAACTGCTTTTAAAGTCAAACTATGCTTTTGTCTAAACAGAATCAATTGAATTGAAATATTAGAACTTGAAGAATCATGGGTATCAGTTAGGTATCAAATGGCTTGAGGAAGGAAATAGAGAATTCTACATTTATTTAAATTAGAAAATTCATAGTTAATAGTTACTCTCTTGGGGGACATGTCAGCCCTGTGGGCCGAGTGTAAGGTAAGGATCCCCAAGAAGTGCGTAATATATCATCATTGCTAGGGTGTGATGGAAATTGATGCTGCAAAATATTGGATAGCCTTGATAATAAGTTTCACAGTGGAACTACTCATATACTTCAAATTAAATGTTTCAGAACTGTGGTTCAGTAATACAGACTTGCTCAGACTGTGGTCATGCCAAAGGCCTTAATTAGACAAGTTGTTTCTAGTTTAAATAGAGATAATGTATGCAAAATCAACTGGTTGTGTTCTTGTTTGAACAAGTATGTTGAAGAAAATAAGAAAATAACAAATCGCTGAATAGTGAGAGCTTAACAAGTTACCCTGTATCCATTAAGTTGTAAAGCATGGTAAATAGTTATGTGTACTTATTCAGGGCTCTGTTAAGTTGCACGTGCATAACTGTCTAGTGCCGTTTAGTTCTTAGCTGCTGCTCCAGCATGGCATGGATACCCTATAGGTCCTGTTTTATGTCTAGCAGCACCTTTTGGTGTCAGGGATCTCCGAGGTCATCTCAAATAGCAGTAGGTGCTAATGTGTGGGCAACTGAGTCAGCCCTTTCATCTTTCCTAGTTGAAAGGGAATATAACTTAGCTTCAAGTTATTTCAGTTTGGTTGTGTGTTTGGGCCTTAAGCTCAAAGTCAGCATGGACAACAGAGTAGCTGGGCTTTCACACACGAGCTGAATTCAACATTTAATATCTCAAACTAAATGTATAAAATACACTGTGTGTATGTAGATTTTTGGGGTTTGTTAAAGCATAAGCTTAACAGTGTGCTTATTCAGTATAGTTGAGCTGTGGCAATTGTTCAGTTTTTTATTTATTTTCAGTAAATAAAAATAATTGTTGTTTATTCAGTAAATGAAATTTTATTTGTTAAATCATTAACATTTAAAATATTTAAATCATATGAATTTCATGTATTCTGTGTCCTAGGCCTAGATCTTATGACATGAAAGTCTTGCATAAGAGGCATGTTTAGTAGTAAGTTCGGTAGTTTTATAAAGCTACACACTAAAAAGTGTGGTATTTCTCTGAAAAGTAACTAAGTAAAATGGTAGCTTCTTGTCTGTTAGATGTTATTTTGCCTGTAGTCAGAATTTTACAGACATTTAAGTGAAAAGTAAACAAATTTTTAGCATTGGCTGAATCAATGTACCTCAAAGAAAATGATGCATACAATTTTCTCACTGGTTGAGGAAAAGAAGCTTGCACTGCTTCAGAGCTTCTTACTCATTTTTGAAGTTTTACTGAAAATGGAGTTGCATGGCTGTATGTTAGGAAATAATTTAAGGATAGCAGAGTTGTGTGTATTGTGAAGAAACATCTGATCTGAAAATCTGTTTCTATTGATAGTGCACATCACAGAAATTATACAAGTAATTTACAGCATTGGCAATATTTTCTGAAGCAGAGTGAATATGTTAACAATTCTGAGTAAACCTGGAAAGACCCGAATGTTTTTCTAACATTGGTTTTCAGAATGGAACTGGAAAGAAGAGCATTTGAAGTCTTAAGGCAGAAATGGAAAGCTCCAACCAGTGTGCTCTTTGTTTGCTGAAACAGAAGTATCTTGAGAAATTATGTTAGCAAGGCTCTCTATATATTTTTACTGCAATAAAAAAACATTGGAGTATTGTGTTTAATAAAACTTCTTCCTTTCCAATCACACTCTGATTAATTTTACTACTTGTTTTAAAAAAAAATGTTTTGTCCAAGAATTGTTATTTTAGGTAAGAATACAGAAGAGCAGAGTCTGTCTAACTGGTCACTGTGCAGTTGAATATACAAACAAAATTGACTGACCTTTGTGTTTCTTATTTTCTTACCCCACAGAAGCAAATAGTTCTGGCTTAATATTAAGTGTGTATAGTTCCATAAAGTATCTTTGCAGTAATATCATATGATGATTTTAATCACAGTTCTCTCTCTGCAGGGGGACACAAGCACAAATCCATATGGAGGATGAACCTCCTCCTCCTCAAGGAGTCAGTGTCAAGGTCAGAGTGTGAATTTGTATTGAGAATTCTGTACTGCTCTACTCAAAAGGAAGACGCTTGGTTCCATTTAGCAGTAGCTTAGTACATGCTAGCAGCTTTCAAGATAAACAGAAAACCAAAGCTATAGGTAGAAAAATGATACTAGCAAAATAAATGTTGCTTATGTGATCCACAAAATATTAGAAGAACAGTATATTCATTTTAATTAGGTTGAATTGCTCCTTTGGCTTACAAGGATGGTTTAATTTAGTATTAAGTTCTAAAGTGACATGTTCCAGCCTGATGTTTCAACAACATAAACTTGTTAGAATTAACTTTTGTAGCATTATTTGGGGCAAAAACATCCTCCCATTTTTCTTTTTTGATTTTCTTTGAACGCACTGTATGTAAAACTTAATGAAACATCACTCAGATTTTGAGCTTAATGATGATGCTGTTTAAGGTGATCTGTATGACAAATAAAACTGAATAACCAGCTTTCAAACTGATTGCTGAGATCAAATGAAGTATAGAAGTTAGGAAGAAGCTTTATCTTGAGGCATAACTGATGCACCTTTGGGATAGGTAGCTGGACCATATGAAATCTCAAATTCTGGTCTAACTCTGTCTCATGACTGTGCAATATAAGGAGGGAACTGAACACTTACGGGATATGAATGTTGGCAGGCTGATAGTTCAAGCTGTTTTTCATATTTTTGGGACAAAATATAATGGAGAAGTGTGGAAGGGGAGAAAATTGTGAAAGGTGAAAGAATATCCCTTACTAAGTTGAATTATAACTAATAATTTCAGAGACAGGATTTAGATTATGGATATTTTTTAGTCTGATTAAGTTTGTTGTTATTTCTTTTGTTAAAAAAAAATCAGTATCATAAGTGTTTTCTTGAGTGCTGTTTATAATAGTAGTTTGGTTTTTTCCCTTCAGTATATTATTTTAGTTTTAAGAAATGCTACAGTTTGTTGGGTTTTTTTTACATGTAAATTATGAGAGTAAAACATGAGTGCTTTGTAGAAGGAGGTTAGAGAAAAAAACTTTTCTATTTAAGATGCCTGGGTTCTGACCCACTGTGCCCTTGAAATTTAGAGCCCACATTTTAAAGAAACCAGTATGTTATTCCGGTAGGGAAATCTGTACAATTGAAGGACACCCTGACTGTCCTTTTGAACCTCAGGCTTCATCAGTCTTGAGCAAAAGTGGGATGCGGTTTTGTTGATGCAATTGGAAGAGTAGTCTGTGATGCTTTCAGTATTTATTATCATATCTTAAAAGTGCCTAAGATCCTCCATAGAATTAATGCTGCCCTCTTGACATAAATTGTTCTGCGAACAGTAGATGAATGAAGCCTGATTCCATACGGATTCATGTCCTTTGTCTCTTAAAACCCTGCTATGTGTCATGGAGGACAGCATTTGCTAGAATTAGCTTGGACCTACTTGCTTGCTGACTTATTTCATAACAAACATGTCTGATTGTCCAGCTGCCTACTGCCAAATGTTAGTGGAATCTTACTTCCCTTTCACTTGCAAATTTGGCTGAAATTGTTCAGTTACTTGGTGTGAGGAGATCAGGAAAGAACTGGTGTGATCAAACCTGCGACTTCTCTTTAGTGAAGATGACCAACCCTCCTTTCCCTTCCTCAGAATTGTATTATAAAGGAATGTGTGAGTAACTGCTAGTTGTTTAAAGATTTTAATTCAGGATTAATTTAGGATTTATTTCTGTAGTTTCAAATGTTATCTATGTTTCTGTGTACGTTTTTTCATAGTAAGTGATACTAATCAAAAAAGCAATATTCTTACAACTGACATAATGTGCTTCAGACACCAAACTAGAATTTATTCATATCTTTGTTTCAGTCAGAGGTAGAAAAAATTATGTACTGCAACAGATAATTTTGTAAGTCTGCTACTTGATAGAAATAAACTAATGATGCAATCCTCACTGTTACGGGGTGAACTACATAATGCCTGTGATACACAAAAACTATTCTTACTTACCTTCTGATCTGGCAAGTAATGTTGCTTTTCTTTCATGTCCAGAGCCTGTTTTAATTTCAGTAAAGAAAATTTGATGCATGTTCCATGCAAAATTTGCTACTAAATTTTGATACTGAACGTTTTTCTGATTTATGTTATACTAAAGCAGTAGAAATGTTGTGTGAGATCCAGACATTAGCTTGACTAGTTGTAATGTCTGGAGAGACCTGTTATTCTTTTCCTTTAACTACAAACTTGTCCTTTGTCCTTGGATAAGCTGGAAAATGTTCAATTGTCTTTTTTCTTTTATTATATGTCTACTTATATAAAATGCAGACCTTCTTAGGAAGTTCCCAAAGATTCAATAATTGTTGAAACACAGAAGTAAATTTCAGAAGTAAAGGGGAAAGGAAAAAGTTTCTTAAGTTTCCATTTTCAATATATGAAAACAAATGTGTATATTTTTCAAATATAAGTATATTCTTGGGTAGATTCTTTTATGGTTTCTTCTTTTAACAGTAATTTCAGCATGAGAGGAAAAGGCACAAATTATTTTCAAGTTTTGAATATATACTTTATATTAGAATCCTGTACGTTGAATTCTATAAGCTAGCAGTTATATTGTATGAATATAGTGAAAATACAACCTCACCATTTAACTTATATGGTACTTTTCTCCATGCATATAGAGCCTTTCTTTCTGGATCATTATATATTTTATTTGTTTATTTTACTGGCTTCCCTCCAAATATTATTCTAGAACTAAGATATTGGTTTGTGGTTGAAAAAGGAGATGGTGGTGTTTCTCTAAATTTTCCCTTTCTACTGTGCAAAGGTATGCATTTCTCTCTGTCTAGTTATTTGATATAATTTTTTTATAATATCAGGTCTTGGAGGCAACATTATTGTCAGCCCTGAAGATGCTGGATGTTGGGAAATGGCCAATTTTTTCTCTCTGTTCCCAAGAAGAGCTCAAGTTAATTCGTCAAGCCTGTGTGTTTGGCAGTGCTGGTAATGAAGTGTTGTATGCAACCGAAAATGATGAGGTGATTGTCCAAGAGTGTGTATGAACATGACATATTTAGTCATTTATGTATTGAGTTACTCTGAAAGCCAGTGCTATGATAGTATACCTAGGAAAAGTCGCATGCAAAAATTCCTGATCGTTTTGATTGCTACTAAAACGTTTTCAATTCAAATTAATGGCTTCCTACCACAATCAGAGGATAAAGAGGAGATGGAGTTAGACATTCCTTGAAGGTGCATAGTGACAGGATGAGAGTCAAGGGACACAAGCTGGAAGATGGAAAATTCTGATTCAGTATTAGGAAAAAAAAATTACAATGAGAGTGGTAAAATCCTGGAGGGGTTGTGAGATCTTTTCCTTGGAGGTGTTCAGGATTTGACTGGACATGGCCCTGAGTCAACTGAGCTATTTAGACCTCTGTTGAGCAGGGGTGTGGCCTAGTTGAGCTTTGGAGGAGGTCCTCCATTCCAACCTAAATTACGATTCTGTGATTCTTTTATAACAGGTTTTTGTGCTTGGCATGAACTGCAGTGGATGTTTGGGAACAGGTGACATGCAGAGCACTATTGAACCAAGAAGGTTAGATTCTCTGTGTGGCAAAAAGATAGCCTGTCTGAGTTATGGAAGTGGCCCTCATGTTGTTCTTGCTACAGAAGGTAAAGTACAATCTGAATATTGCTTTTTCAGATAGTCCACTTTAGTTAGTCCAGCAGATGTGAAAGGTCTGTGCTGGTAACTTAAGAGAGAGAATTGGGATAGACATTCTGGGCTATCAAGTCCAACATATTTTCAATGGTGAATATGACATGTCAGCTAGCTCTGTTCATAGCTGGTTCTTTTCCAAAGTTTCTCAAGCTCTGCTTTCATCTTGTTACTGCTATTGGAAGTTTTTTTTACCTTGCGGTTAAGTTTGGAACTTCTGATTGCTTTTGAAATGCATTAGTTGCTACGTTATGCCCATATGTTCTTATGCCAACATTGTCCTTTAGCTAAAATGCATCTTTTCCCTCCTGTGCCTACTTCTGGATGTGCTTTAAAGACCACTTATATTGCCTCTCAGCCTTTTGTTTTCTGCTGTCTCATTGACACTCTATTACCCACATCATGCTAGTGGCCCTTCTGTTCATAATTAAGTACGTTATTCTCCAAGACAAATAACTAATACTGTGTTCCCAGTGAGGTTCTGTTAGAGCCTGACTGATGATGTTAACATTTGTCTCTCTTTATCCATAAATGAGAAGAAATCTTTTTGAGTAGTCTAGATTAGATGACAAAAGGCAGGTAAGGGGAATTGTGTTGTAAATGTGCGACTGTTCTTTATATTCAGTTACATTCCACCATTTTCTTCAGTCTTCAGGGTAGACCATTCTGGATGCTTTTTATATATGCGTCTGTATTCTTCTGAGCTTTGTTGATTGCAGATCTTACTGACACACTCATAGTTGTTACCCAGATGATGAACAGGTATTGCGAACAGTATTGCAAAAGAACAGGTCCAGAACTGATCCTTGATGATTTTTACTCATAACCCCATTCACATGAATAATTTCCATTCAGCACAGCCTCTTTTAACCTACCTTTCAGACCGCCATTATGTATTTCACAAGTCTTATGATAATTGCTATAATTTCCAGTTTATGTTTCTATGTGGCTGTTTCACCTGTTTCCTGAAATTTGTATTCACATGTTGGTGAAGCAAAGAAAAGGTTCTTTGCTTTTGACAGGATAAAGTAATTAGATTTAACCTGTTATTGTAGACAAACATTGGTTTAGTGTAGCACATTTTGCCTTTGTAGTTCTGAGGGAACCCTTTTTAGGGATAAGGAGTATGTTTAAATAATAAGTAAATAATAGTATGTTTATTAATAAGTAATAGTAAGTTTTTTCTTACAAGCACCTTCATGTATGTTGTAAAGGAATGAAAGCTTGTTATTTGCATTTTCCAAAGTGGGAAACAGTGCTAGGGCGTAGACAAGAAATTTTGATTGATTGTCAGTAACAAAGAAATTGAAATGGGGACTCCTGACTACCATTTCATCATTTTCTCTTCTGTATTGCACTATCTCCTTTCTTTTTAGCTATATGATTTCCTTTACTAAGGTTATGGTGATACTATCCTTTTGGATTTGTGGTCAACACTATGTGAAGGTAGCTTTGGTATGTCCATGGGCTTAGGAGCCCCAAAGGACTTTATATATATATATATATATATACACACACACTTAAATATGTATATTGTTATTGAATTTGACTTTTCAGTTTGTAATTTTGTGTTGTGTACTCATTGGAAAAATAGAGATTTTAAACCAGCTTTTTACATTTTTATTTTAGAAGGAGAAGTGTATACGTGGGGTCATAATGCTTATAGTCAGTTGGGCAATGGTACAACAAATCATGGTTTCGTTCCCTGTCAAGTCTCTACTAACTTGGTGAACAAGAAAGTCATTGAAGTTGCCTGTGGCTCTCATCATTCTATGGTGTTAACATCTGATGGAGAGGTGAGAATAGCTGGAATAAGTCTCTCTTTTCTCTTAATGAAATTCACATGTGTGAGAAACAGGAAAACATCGTGCACCTAGAGCATTGGACCTTGCTTCTTGCTATCCTCACAGTGCTGATGCAACACAAATGTTTGATAAAAGTGGGAAACCTGTTAGGGTCCAGCTGCTTTGAAGCACATGCAGAACATTAATTTTTGTGCCACATCTGCTTGTAACAGCAAATTATGTCTTTGTAGAGGGCAGCCAGTTCCTTCCTATGCTATACTGTACTGTAAACACTTAGTGACATTAAAGCTGACATTAATATAAATCACATTCATGTAAGGAGTTCTACCCACCAAAGTAAAAATTTTTCTGTCATTTACTTTGGGGTGCCATTTGTGTCCAGTTAGTGTTTATACTTTGGGTTCTGGAAAACTAGCAATGCATTCTTCCAGTATTAATGCAGCTGTCATGTTGCCTCTTACCTTTGATTGGAGGAACATAAAAGAATGGAATATATGAATATTATAGGTGGCATATTTTTGATAGAAACAATTAAATTGTAAACCTATGTATCTTCCTAGATCTTTAAAAGTATACATCCACTTGAACTCAAAATGTAATTTTTTACGCATACAAGTTTTTTCTCTCTTGAATATATTCTTTGAACTGCATGTTGTAGAGCCTTCTTTTATGACAATTCTCTTACAACAGGTATACACATGGGGTTATAATAACTCAGGCCAAGTTGGATCTGGTTCAACAGCTAATCAACCAATTCCTCGAAGAGTTACCAGCTGCCTACAAAATAAAATAGTAGTTAATATAGCTTGTGGACAGATGTGCTCTATGGCTGTGGTGGAAAATGGAGAGGTAAGAAATTTTAAGTGAATTTTCTGACTGAATTTTACTTTATATAGTATCATGGGATGTAGATCATTTCAAGTCTGTCAGTAATGAGCTACTACTCAGAAAAGAAGTACCTGTCCAGACTCCCTCGAATCTACCTTATACTGCTTGTAAAAACCTTTGTCTTTATAAATTGTCCTGCACGTTCTGACATACTTAAGCACATCTTCCTACACATGCTGATTATGGTTTCTTCTTTAGAAAGGAGGTAGAATGAAACAGGGAAAATTGTTCACTAACATTTGGGTTATGGCTTTTTGGTTTATGAGATTTACTCATAAAATTTAGCAGCTGTTACTTTGTATCAACTATTGAAGTTGGCTTTGAGTTGAAGGAATTTAAGTATCAAATTTCAAATTTACTTGAAAGTACAGTTCTGAAGTAAAATAGCATTGTGAAGGTCAGGGATTTTTTATAAATTTGAGGATTAAATCATATCAAATCTATATATGTATACTTGGCATTTCATACTAGCTTCATTTTCTTTTATGTAAAAATAACTAAGTTTGTATTGCTGATTTACTGATTTTTAGACCTGGTATTATATTCTAGCAAAACTGAAAGTGCTGATTAATATGTTATCCCACTACTGTCTTTAGCATTCATAGAAAAATAAATTATTGTCTATACTAGAATCTTAAGTGTCAAGAGTGTGACAATAATCAGGGAATGCTATTTTAATTTTCAGTGCTTATATATGCACATTTTATCTCAAGAGAAAACAGAAAATAAAAGTACATGGCATGTATTTGTTCTACTGCAGTACTCTTTGAATCCCTCTCATACTTTTTTACCCTCATTGCAAGGATATGAAGAGGTTGTAGTGTTTTTGTTGTTTTAGTTCGTATGAGCTGTAGGTTTTGGGCAGCCTGATTCCTCTCTAGCTCCATCACTCCAAGCATTAGACCTGAGTAGCTATTAACTGTTTGCAGTAGAATATATGTCACTGAAATTGTCAGAGCTTAGTATTTTCCCTTTTTCTTATGTTCAGCATAAAGCTGTTAACAGCCTGCTCAAACTGTTGTGCATAGCTTCCAGTTTATACTTGGTTTAGTGTGTTTTCTTTTCCGTTAGAGGATTTTTGAATGAGAAGTTAGCTCTTTGAAAAAGGGAGGTATTCATGCTGAATTTGCACTGTGCTAGGAAACAGCCATATGAATTGCTTATTTTCTACTCTTCATATTAAAATATTGTAGTCTTACCTCAAAGAGCAACGTGAATATGGAGGTTTAGAATTTTAGATGAGCATGCAGTTGGTATTTTCAACAGAAGCAGCATCCAAAATTTCTGGTATGGAAAAACGTGTGTGTATATATATGTGTATAATATATGTGTATGTATATATGTCTGTTTATGTAGGTATGTATAGTGTGTATGTGTTTATCTACATATAAAGTACACATCCTAAGGTGTGGGGACAGGAAATATTGAAGAAAATTATTGTTGTAATTCTAAAGTAGTTATATTGCTTCCAAAAGAGGTAGATAGTAGCAACCAGTTAAAATCCTTGTCTCTGTTTTTAAGGTCTATGTCTGGGGTTACAATGGTAATGGCCAGCTTGGACTGGGCAGCAGCGGCAATCAGCCAACGCCATGCCGAGTAGCAGCTTTGCAAGGCATTCGTATACAGCGGGTATGTGTGTGATGCTCCATGTCAAACCTTTTATAATATATAAATTATCTATTTTATATATTTATAATTTTATAATATCGATAATTATATATAATTATAATATAATTATATGTTTTTCTAAAATTTATAATTAGAAGAGTATTTTATCTATTATTATTTTTATATTATATATTATTTTATATTTTATTATATATTATATATTATATATAAATTATAATATATATAAACCCTTTTAACAACTGAAAATATGCATAAGGCATATTCTACATTTATACTTTGTTTAAAGTGCCATTTATCAGAATAAAAATGTACCTTAAAATGGACCTCTGTCAGTAGGGCAGAAGCTGTGACACTTTGGAATTCAGTGGGAATTTTGCCGTTTACTTCAGTGAGGTCAGGATTTTACTTAAAGAGGACTGGGCCGTTAGAAATGTTTGGTCTTTTTTACCCGTGAAACTTAATTAAAAAAAAATCCTGTTATTTTAATACATAAGAAAATCTTCATAGGCTACCCCATTCTCCATTAACCCTCGTTGTCTTTTCTGGAAAAATGCTGCAGTTTAGCATTTTGTCTTTCTGGCAGACTGAATATCACTTTTAGAATTGCACTCCAGCCACAGTGACTAACTGGTGTTTGGAGTCTGAACAAGTTATCTCCATCTGCTTTTGGTCAACAGTTGGTATGATTCTGTTAGTCTTAATCTTGGGTGGTTATTACACTTTACCAAATAGCTGGACTGCCACCAGTGTAACTAGCAAACTGATAACTTCTTTGATAAGAAATATTTAAAGTAACTGCAGAACTGATACTGAAAGTTTTAAATTGATTTATCCAAAATAGAGGATACTGTCAGGAAAATGACACATTCTGCTAGAAATCATTGGATTTGTAACCTAGTGAAAATTTACAAGAGTGTTTTGAACTTTGGATCCTATTTATTATATTTACTCAGGGAAGTTATGGGTTTTAAAATAGACGCGTTTAATTCTATAGTGTTACATTCAGTTCCTAGGTTGAGACAGTAGTTTCGCTGGTAACAATTGCTCTTGGAGAATAACGTAATAAAGTGAATATTATTTTCCCCTGTATTCTCCTGTTTAGAGAGTGAGTGCTCCAGTTAAGTTTCACTTAGATGCTATTTCCATCCACTTCATTTGCTTGATATCAATTAATACCAAGTTATAGACCTCCAATCCGTAAATAATTTAAGGATTTATTTCATTTAAAGCACATCAGATGCTTAATGGATGTCAGTGGACTACGTGTGCTTATGCTATATCTGCTTTGCAGATTGTATAAAGATATGTGAGCTAGTTTTGAACAAATTAAATTGGTTATTCTTAGCTGTCTAGTTGTAATAGCTTACAGTAACTCGTGCAGAGCAAGACCGTTGCTTGTAATGTTGCCACTGTGTATCTGTATGTGCAGCACGTGCTACATATATCGATTGTAAAGTGGGTATTCAAGCAACCTTATGTGGGGTACCTGAGGAGACAGCTCAGCAGGACTGAGTGAGTTTCCACAAGAGGGTATGAGCTGTCACAGTTGTGTGCTGCCATCAGGATGGCGAGTTTAATCTCTTCCCTCTCTTTCCTGGCTGGCTATTCCTGTTGCTTAACTTGTACGGGCGCTGGTGGTCCTCAGGCCCTGCTGTGGAGAGTTTCCTTCCAGTGATATAAGTTATCTCAGCAGAGGGTCTGGTGAGCGGTAGAGCTGGCACAGGGAGGGGGCAGTTTTGTGTGGCTGGCAGTCAGGGAGGAGAGGAGCGGAGCAGTTAGAGACCTAGCCTGTTTTTACAGTGGTAAGCTATTCACGTTAGAGCAGTTGCCCATAAAGCACGGTCAGTGCAAGACAGATGGTCTGCCTTTTTCTGCATTTTTTACTGCATACTGTTCCTATTTGTCATATAGCTTTCCTTCTTTCTCAATTTCTAGCTATTCTTTTGCTGTACTCTTGAGACTATCTGGCAGGGTTCCTCACTGATACATTTTTTTCCTTAAAGTCACCTTATCTACTTGGCTTCCCTTTCTAATAAACTTATCTGTATTTGTAATTTTTTTAATTCTTACACTGGTATAGAATCAGTAACATTAATGTATAGCATAACATGTATCTATCTGTATTAACTTACTGTTACATATAAATGAGATTTTTCTTTTTATTATTCCTTATAGGTTGCCTGTGGCTACGCACATACATTAGTGCTAACAGATGAAGGTCAGATTTATGCCTGGGGAGCCAATTCCTATGGCCAGTTAGGTACTGGGAATAAAAGTAACCAGTCTTACCCTACAACAGTTATTGTGGATAAGGACAGGTAATACTTACAGTCTTGCAGTCAGATGTTAGTTGGCGTACTCTCAGAAGAGCTACGGAAAATTATGGCATTTTTAATCTATTTTTTAGAAGAAAAAGCCTATAATTTTTTGCAGTGGTTCTTCTGCTAAATGTGAACAGAATTTTTACTGAAAGTGCCTCAATCTGCCCCATAACCATCCTCGTGAAAGAGAAACTGGATGTTCTGAGCCTAAATGTGCTATTTTCTGCTTCGGTTCACACTGCACTTTATAGGCCTTAATTGCGGTTTCTCTTCAGTGGTGTAGTTTCATTGTTTGAAGTCAACAATAAAAGCTTTATTGTCTCTGAATATAAATTGTATTTTAATATGCTGCTTTTGACAAGAAGTACACACCTAAAAAGTGGAGTGGACATCTGCAATTTGTGTTATTGCTGCTATTTCTGGCTCGTAACCTAGGAGAGAGAGAAAGGGAGGAGTGTTTTCTTGGTATTGTTCCCTGAAAATTAAGCTTAGATTTTTGCAAGTGAAATATTTTCCTGTAAGTCCTTGATGGGTAGTGGAGCAGTTACTTCTATTGCTAAGGTAAAGCCACTTATATACGTGGCCAGAAATTTGAATCTATTCCTTATTACTGAGGTCTTGGTTTTGGCGTCCTGTTGTGAATAATAAGAAAAGTGAGATGTCCCTCTTAAACTTGTGTCTGTGTACATTATTGTAAGGAAGAGGCAACTCCTCTCTGGTGATGAGACATGGCCTGTTTTTGAACCTTGCTATTTCTTTATGTATTTTTTGCTTTTGCTTTAAATGTAACTGATTTTTTTCCAGACACTTTGGCTGCAGTTAACATGTAACCACATTTTAATACAAGTTTTAATGTCGTATGCTGCCTTTCTCTTTTGTTGGCCAGATCATGCGTTCCTGGTCTCAGTGAGAATATTACCTCACAAAGGCCTGCAAGATTTGTACATACAGCTTTAAACAAGTTGTTTCCCAGCTATTGTCCCCAAGCAGCTGGGAAAACAAGTAAACAAGCAGTCCTTCAGACTGCAAAACAGTGGATTGTGTAATGTTGTACACAGTGGGAGTTTTGAAATACTAAATCAACTTTAGGATTAGTGAGATCTCCCTAACGTAGCTAAAATACACTTAGAAACAGCTTTTAGTGCTGTTTGGTACTAATTTAATTTTCAGAATGAAAGTCAGCTAAATGTAAATAACAATACTTCTATGAGTAATGACACTTCAGTATTTCAATTAAAAGAAATATGTTTAAATTGTTGGTTTATAACTGTTACCAATAGGCAAGCAGGAAAAAGTTTTTCATTAACTTTCAATTATAAACCAAAATACAAATTCCTTTTTTTAGTTTTTTTGAAATGCTTCCTCATTTCCTTCATCTTCTCCAAGTGCCCATTCTCTACAGTTTAATGCAGCCACTCACCTCACTGCCCAGCACCACTGAGGACATTCAGAAACTTGAAACTCATCATAGCTTTCTTTGAGGGAGCCGAGGGGGTCAGTAGAGCATGTGCTGCAGCAGATACACTGCTCTGCTGCAACAGTGTCTCCTCACTCCCAAGATGCTTTTTCACTGAGAAAGTTTCTGAGTGCATGCTGTTTCAAGAAACATTGATAGCCCTTTTGATTTTGCTATATATGATCAGAAAACATTCTTGCAACTGGAAGTGCATGCATGCTTACAAATATGTTTTGCACCAGAGAAAGACAGGAGGTAGTGAGCTGCTTCGCTGCATTTAGTTCTTATGAGAGTGACTTGCTTTTTTTCTTTGTTTGCTTGTAAATTCAGAGTTATAGAGATTGCAGCCTGCCACTCTGCTCACACGTCGGCTGCCAAGACCCAGAGCGGCCAGGTGTATATGTGGGGCCAATGCCGTGGGCAATCAGTGATCCTTCCCCACCTCACTCACTTTGCCTGCACTGACGATGTGTTTGCTTGCTTTGCTACCCCTGCCGTTATGTGGCGTCTTCTGTCAGTAGGTGAGCTTAAATATTTTTTTGTTTTGACAACTTCTAAATAGAATCATTAGCGCGTAGAACAGTTGCATGTATTTGAAGCCTAAACTTAGTTTCTTTCCAAAATTTTACTGGGAAGCATAATTGTAATTATATATTACATGTGTGTAAATGGTAATATGGAATTGTAGAAATTGCTGAGGCCTCATGGCAGTGCTAAATGATTGCCTGTTTTATTGACGTGGTTTATTTATGTGGGGAAATGCCTTGGGTCTGGGGAGGGTTTTTTTTGTGTAACCACTGAATGTTACTGTACAATGGCCACAGGTGGAGAAGCTGAGTTTGAATTTGGAGACTTGAGGGAGCCATGCAGAACATTTAGGAACCCTGAAGATTTCTTTAATGCCCTTAAGTGACTACTAAGAATTGATGGAGCCAAATTTCCATGTTCAGAATTGGCCACAGACACTTAGAGTCTCATCACAAGTGATCATGACCTGGGCTTCTGAAGAGACAAGCTGCTGGATCTCAGATATTTGATTAACATTGAGGTCTGTCTTGCTGGCCTTGACTAGAAAGAGTTAAGTATATAGCATTGTCTAACAGAGATGCTCATTCTTCAGCTACAAATTCAATTCCGTATTGGGTGCTAATAAAGTTACTGGCTTTGCTGACCTAATCAAAGATGAGACTCTTGGGGTTGTCTGTAGGTGTCATCTGGGAGCTTAAGTTAAAAGCTAGAATGCAGCAACTTGTTAATTTGTAATTTGAACAGTACTGAGTCCATCATGCTTCCACTTCACTTCTGTACTGCCTTTGTAATTGCTTTTGTGTTGCTGTATGCTTTTGTCTGACAATTGTAGAACACTCTTTGCTCCCTTGGTGCCTTCTGGATGCCAAGGTAAGGAAATTCTGTTAATAGTACTCATATTTCAGCTTTGAGAGACTAGAGGATTAAATGGAGAATCTTGTTCTCAGGAAACTGCTTTGCCAAAATGCATGTTTTAGGGCACAGTACAAACATCCCCATTTTCTCTAGGTTGAGGCAATTGTGGCTTGTTCAAAACTGTAAGATATATACTTAATTACTGTGGAAATTCTTAATATTCCTAATATTTTCCTACTAATAATTAGATGTAAATTGTATTACTGCACTAAAATCCCAGGCAATTCCTGGTTCATTCCATGTAAATATCTGTTTGTCAGTTGTAAGTTCTACATAGAAGTATCTGTAGTATGTTCAGATTTTTCTTTTATTAGAATTGGTTATTTTATGAAGGAAATGGGACATTATTGGTGTATGTAGTTTAAGCATAAATTCAGTTATATGTATCTTCTTATGTACATTAGCAGGGTTCTAGGACTCTTCAGCTTCCGTTTCTTCTTGCCCAGTTAAAATACTACTTCACGCTATCAGAATTTCCTCTCCACTTTTTCTGTTGCATTTTCTTCTCAGTTTAGTCCAGAGTATTGAGGAATTTTTCAAAGGAGAGTGGAGGAAGACAAGAAGCAAAAACTGCCTCTTTCCTTATTTCATTCCTCCCAGAGATGACAACTGAGTCTAAAAGAGTCCCGAGTAGGATTATATTTGGTCATTCATGTAATTATCACCTATATGCAGATTTCCAAGTAACCCATTTATTAATAAGCATATTGCTTATTAATACTCATAGATATTCACCATCTTTAACATAGTGTGGTTAAGACTACATTTGTACTATTTCCCAACACATCTTTTATCCCCACTTTCATTGCCATGGTGAGCAATGTACCCAGTCTCCTTGCACTGCTTCTCGCCTTGAGAGTCATTTTTGACTGTAGCAGCTCCTTTTATTTTTGTTTTTTGACCTTGATGTCTTGGTCCCTTGGAAATAATGTTGCAATAATGTAGCAACATTGTACCAAAGCACAAGGTGAAACCTTACAGGAGGAAAAGGTTATTTTATTTTTAAACAAAACTAATTTGAGATGCACTTTCAAACCCACATTCTTGTATATGCCAAGTGGTCTGTCCAGCATCCTGGCACTAAAATGTGTGTTCAGGTGGTCTGAGCAGGGTTCCTTGTGATGGCACAGAATAAGGGTATTGGCTATCAGGCCCTCGTCATGTCTCCTGGATTCCTTTTAGTTAGGTGGCTCTATGCTGGTTTGGATGTGCCTTTTTGCACACTCTAGGAGCTAAAAGTGACTAGTCTCTTCATCCTGTCCCAGCTTGGTGAGTCATCAGGACTGACTCACTGTTGTTTGTCTCCTTAGTGTAGTTAAAATCATCAGGCAGTTGCATCCTAGGATTTTAACATCTGCTGAACTAGGTGCCATGAACATATGCCATGCTTACAGCCCTTCTCCGTCTGCTGTATTCTGGTGCTTCCACACCCAGGCATTCCCATTCATTCCCCATTTGTGACAGTTCTAACATTTCTATTAAAATTCTTAGCACTGACTGCTAACGAGTTTTCTTGGCTTTGTGCCTTGTCAGTGTGAACTGCCTCTTTTTTTCCTTCCTGTGGTTCCCCCTTCACTGCTGTAACAAGTAAAAGCACGTATTTTCCCTCTAACAGTTTCATAACTGAACGCCGCTATATTCAGTTTACCTCTGCTGGTGGTAGAAGTCATCTGGAGGTGTATACTGGTGGACATCTGAATTGCCAGTTAACTTTGAAGAAGAGCTTCAGCTTTGCATTTGTTGTTAAAATTATCACTTATTCAAATAGCAGATGTCTGAATAAATAAACCACATTGTACAAAATAAGAACTAACAAAGTACTTTACAGTATCATTATTTGAGAAGGATTTTTTATTATCATTACATTGGATTTCTTCCCTGCCAATCCTTTTTACCTGTAATCCAATGCAACTCAATAATTATTGCCCTGATTGGGTACACCTGAAATAAGTGACATCCTCTAAATGAAATGAAAAATAATTGTGCTAAACAAAGTGGAACAGTTACAAACTGTGTGTATTAAGTTTTTTCTAGAGCTTGTGGTGAAGGTCTTTCCATTTCCAGCAGAATATTATTCTTACTTCTAGCTTGGTGGGTTACAGGACCAAGCATTTATGTAATTTTCTGTAGAGGACAGCTTATTACTGTTAAAGATTTTCACCAAACTGTGGGTACCTCTAGGTTTGCTTTATTAACAACTCAGAGTTGGGCCATCACCTCAGTGAGCGGCAAGTAGCTAACAAAGTACATCTATATATATGATTCCACACAACATTACATAATAAATATTTCTGTTTGGAAAGTTCTTAGTGTTTCTTTAAAGTCTCCCAGTTCTTCATTCTTCAGTAGTTTCAAAAGTTCATTAATTTCCAAGTTTCAGCTGATTCTTATCGTTCCGTTCCAGTTCCTCTTCTGAAGTTGTAGCTCAATGGTGCAGATTCTGGTCACCACAGCCTCTTATCTTCTTTAAACAATCTCCATCAAAGTCCACCTATAAACTTCTCAGAGTATTGTCTTTAAGCACCTGCATACTGTTAATCAACCCTATACAATTACATCTGTTCTTTAACCATTCTATGATTATTCCCAAAATATATTAAAAGTCTAACAAGACCTAGGTTACTTAAATCACTTGAAAGCTTATTCCTTTTACAATTACTGACCCACGAAATTTGTATAAACCAATAATGTGTATTTATATGGTAAGAAGACAAAGTGTTTTCTGGGTTAAGAATGAGGTTTGGGGGGTTTAATTTTTTAGTAGCATTAAAGAAGATAGTTCTCTGAGGCTACCAAATATGGTGGAGATGTGGAAACACTTCAGGAGATAAAAATTTATACGCAGACAATGGATGGCTTTTGAAGGCTGTCTGGTAACTTCATAATGCAAGTGTTATGTGCACAGTGGGATATACATACACATGACACAAACAGGAATATGCAGACTTTCACACAGAGTGCTTTCAACACCATAAGTGTAGGGAAAACACTTTTTGAATAGACTTGTAGCTGTTGGTATTTACCTTTAGGAGTATTGTACTGGGCAGTTTCACTGCAACCAATGTGTTGGTTATGTAATAGCTTTATTTCTGCTGTAAGATAATGTCTCCTCATGGGAGTATTTTAGGAAATCTTATTGTGATTTGTTATTGACCTTTTGGGTATCTTACTCTAAATGAAAAGTGTTAGTTATTATAATTTACCCAGTAACGACTGATGGCATTTGCTATCAGATCCAGCATTAAACTTCTGAGACTGTGTAAAATTTTTAAATTTTCTGGCCTTGTATAGATGTGTTAGAGGAGTAGGACTTATATATTTTTTTTTAATAGGGGTATTTGTTTGGAGCAGGAAACTAGTAAGGACTGAAGAAAGCTGCTGTTTATTTGCTTTGGGGGGGGTTATACTGAACACATAGTCTGCTGGTTTTTTTTATTAGCCTTAAAGAGATGTCATATTTATTAAGAGTGTTAATTGCTGACAGATACCCAGGATGTTATCATGAGAGCTACTTGTATTATTTACTACTTACTATTAATCCCCTTTTTTATTCTAGAGCCTGATGACCATCTAACAGTAGCCCAGTCACTAAAGAAGGAATTTGACAACCCTGAAACTGCAGACCTGAAGTTTCTAGTGGATGGAAAATACATTCATGTTCATAGAGTTCTTCTCAAAATTAGGTAAGGCACAAACTGTATAGTTTAATATAAACTAAACTGCCTGGTGTGGTCCATTATGCTGAGTAATTACTGCTCAAAATTCTTGACTTATTCTTACAAACTCCCTTATCACTCAGCCATGCGTTTCACCTGCTATTCTTCGCTGTTACTGTCTTTTCCTCACTTCCTCGCTGCTTGGAATTACCAAACATGCTGCTTACTACCAGCCTTTTCATCACTTCCCTCCATCTGATGTGTATCCCCCTTCGTGCTACCTAAATGGCCTTGACCCTGATTTCTAATAACCTTTTTCTGCTGAGGAAAAGGCTCACTTCTTTCTGCTGCCTTCCCAGTAGTTTGAATCAGTTGTTTCTCCCTCACGTGCTTGGCTTTCTCCACTGGGTTGATTTGAGGGTTTTGTGTTTATTCTTGCCTGCCTTTCCTTCCACAGGACTCTTCAGTTGTTTCAGCAACTTGTGTAGATGCTCTTCAGATTATCTTTTTAATCCTTTATTGTCAGATTTCTTATGCTGCTTGTTTTAAACCTTCTTAGCAGTGAATTTGAATTTTAAGCTGGCTTCTCTTTTTGTTTTTACGGTTTTTTGCAAGTTAACACCACTTTACAGTGAGATTTCATGTACGCAGATCTACAGAGTAATCACATTGTCATTAACATGCAGAGATTAGTTTGTTATTGCTGACACAGTTTCTACTAGGATATTCTAGAGACACTGCTTTAGATTTCTTCTGTCTCGCTAACTGCTTCTGCTCCATCCTTCACGTTGTTACAATAGTTTTTCTCTTTGCTATTTTCTTTCTCAAAGTGCTTGGCGATCTCATCCTGCTTATCACTACTTTCTTCCTACTTTTACTCCCGAGTTCCATTAGTGATTTCTTATATATTACTGCATAAAGTTAAAGTTCCTTGTTAATTTTTGCCTGCACTTTTTTTTGGTCTTTTCTGCTCTCCTCTTACTACTCCAGTTACCTGTACTACTGTTTTCTTGCCTTTGCTGGTTTCATTGCTTGCACATTACACTCGCGCCTATAGTCCACCCTCTTTGTTTGGAATGCCACGTGTCCTTCATCAGATACCACTTCAAGTCTTCCATATCCCCAAAATGTTTCTGAGGTTCTTTTTCCCGATAATCAGACTATATGTAGCTTTTCCTTATTTCCTTTTTCTTGCTCTACTTTTCTCAGATTATATGGCGTTCTGGGAAGGAAAGGTATCTAATTCTAAAATGGATTTAAATGTATGGCATTATCCAAATAATATACAGGAATAATAAAGCATCAGGCACAGTCTGTAAAATTAATATTTTCTTTAAGCCTTATAGTCTCAGGATGCAACTGGATCAGAGGATAATGTATTTAACATGGTATTTTGCAGCGTTCAGCGTGTTCCAGAGCGTTGTCATGAATGCAGTGCTGGTAAAAGTGCCTTTTCCTTATCCAATCATTTCTTTACTACTTATGAAGACTTTTTTCCATCTTGTTCTATGCCTACTGTTGAACTAGATCATATTGTTGGTGGTTATTAGCTTGTGATGGTGATGAAATGGCAGGGCACCACCCAGCTCGGTGAGAGGCTGGCCAAGAAACATACTGCCTCCAGAAACAGATACATGCGAGTATGTGGGTGGGATTCATCTGCTCTGGTTTAGCTGGCCAAAATTAGGTGTCTGATGTGTCTCTACTGAGAGACAGCGAAGGGGAGAGAGGCACTCCAAAGGGTAAGTCACTCCAAGGTACTTTGGAGACTGAAGGATGAGTACCAACTGGTTTTTATTTATTTACTTACTTATTTTTAAGGGAGCAATGTGCAGTACGTTCTCCCTGACTTCTTACTTTTGTGTGGTGCCACTGGGGCAACAGACCATTCCCAAGGTCTATTCCACAGCCGGATGGATAGCATGGTCACCACCACTTAACATGAGGCTTTGGGAAACAAAGCAATGGGGTTTGGTCTGCCACTTCCAATGCCAGAATGTGGTACAAGATGTGGCAGAAGCTAGATAATAACTTTTTAGTTCTTTATGAATTTGACTTGATGCTTATTTATTTAAAAAAATAAAATACTAAGAAAATAAAATCTTTAAATAACCAGTAAAATCAAATATGACAAAGATAAATTAAGTGCTAAATAAATATTTTTAATTTGTAACTAAGCCATGCTGTCTTTATGATGTAGATTTGTCCCAATATCATTAAAAGGAAACCAACCTGCCTTTTACATAAAAGTTTAGTAAAAGAAAAGCAAATTCTGATGTGGGAGAGTTAGAAAGTAAGTGGTGTAGCATAAAAGAGTCCAATTAAATTGTGGCTGTTATAGGAAAAGTTACCTGAGGTGGTGATGTTCACTTCCATTGGCAAAAATTTTGAAAACAATTCAGATATTACAGGGTGTTATTTAGGGCACAGTAAATTACAGTGAGTTGTAAGTTGCTGTGAAGTTGCAGAGTACAGCTGTCAAAGGCACTGCTTTTTCCTTGTTTGTGTCTTGTCTGTCACAAAAGTATTCAGACTTATAAGAAAAAGGTGATGAAAGATCTGGGTGAGAGTGTCTTCACTTTAAATACTTTAATCCCTGAGTATGATTAAATCTAATGCTAAATTGTGTATGGACTCTGACACCAGAATGTTATCTAAAATACTAATAATTACCTCCTCACTAGATCATGTTGGAGAAAGCAGATTGAAATGTGAGAATTGTCTAATTTTATTGTAACCTTTATCTATTACAAGGTAATAAAATTCATAGTTAATGTGTAACGTATTTAAGAAAATGACATCAAAAACACGTGAAACATCTTTAAAGATATTGTAAGTAGAAATAAAGCTTTCTATAAAATATTAATAATAGAAATAAAGGAAAATTATGGGTTATATGTAAGGCTTATAAGGCTTAAAGAAATTAACATGTTCAAACCAAGAAATCGTGTAGCTAGAGTTTATGGTTGTGTATTTAGTCTGTTATGACTGATTTTTTACTTTTTTTACCAACTTCTTGCTGTAGCTCGTCTTTCAAGCTTAACTCTTTACAGTATACAATCTTTGTCCATGTTTTGTAGGTGTGAACGTTTTCGTTCCATACTGAATAATGATGACGAAATTATAGAAATGAGTGAATTTTCTTATCCTGTTTACCGAGCCTTCCTGGAATACCTGTATACAGACAACATTAGGCTCCCTCCTGAAGATGCAATAGGTATTTGCCATAAATGGAAATAAGTCTAGGTTATGGTTTCTGAAAAGTTCGATTTGTGTGTCAGGGTGAGGAAAGCAGGGCTTGTTAATTTTAGTTTTACTAGCACTTAAATCTTGCGTTTGGCAGGTGCCAGGAAGAATGGATGCAGTAGCAGGAAACATGTCCAAGGAGAATGAGTGGGGGGAAGGCAATAAGATCAAAGATGCAAAATGTTCAGAAGGAATTCATTGTTTCTCATATTAAGAACTTTTTTCCTTAAAAGGGCACTAATGCCATCCTAAAACTTTTCTGTTTAAGTAGCTGTGGCGATTTGATCATGAATGAAAAGGAAGCATGAATTTAAGAGGATGTAAGTTACTAATTGATGCCTGGAATGAGATACAAAACAGTGAACAAGAAGACACAACACTTGCATAGTAATAAAAGGGTCTCTTTTTGATATGTCTTTTGAGGACCTTTAAAAATGCACACATCACCTAGGGAAAAAAATATAACAAGTCTTTGATTTATTCAGCCTAAAACAATAGGGTAATTGATAATTTGAAAAGAAATTAATATGTTTTGCACCAGGATAGTTAAAGCTGTATGAATTTTCACAGGACTGCTAGATTTGGCAACGCTGTATAGAGAAAACAGATTGAAAAAGCTTTGCCAACAAACAATCAAACAAGGCATTTGCGAAGAGAATGCCATTGCTCTTCTTTCTGCCGCTGTCAAATATGAAGCTCAGGTAAGGAGAACTTCTCTTCAGGCAAACAGCTGTTTTCTGAGAAGTGGAACTATTTAATGTAAACATAACTGCATTTAACTGATGAGGCATGATTACTGCAATTTCCCTTACTGGCTTCCCAGACATTTGTTTTCCCCTTTTTAAGCTATAAAAAAGTGCAGCTACTAGTGTTTTCTTCCTGGCCCTTTGGCTTGCACCTGTGAATCAGGATTCTTAATCTGCTTCCTGCCTTGTCATCTGGCATGGCATGGCATGCAAATTTCTCACTGTCATTTACTTCTCCACCTTTGGATTTTGCATTGCGTGTTCACTTCCTGAGTTGGTGTCTGGTACAGTCATTTTGGTACCGCCTTTTACAGGCAGTGGGAGAATTTACCTGTAAAGTCCATTCCTATGTACACTTAGGCTTCCATAAAAAAATCCACTCTTGCCATGTTTACAATGAATCGTGCTGACATACAACAAATTACCTATTGTTGTTCCTCTCCCCTTATCCTGTCATCTGGTCTGCCCTTGGCTCTGGAATGTTTCACTGGCACTCAACCTCTTATCAGCAGTACTGCAAGCACTTTTTTTATAAACAAATACTTTCAAAGACGTTTTCCTTTCCTCAACTTCTTAGTGTTATGCTGATTGTGGAAATAATGATGTGGTGTTTTTTATTATTCAGGAAGTCTGCATATGTATTTTAGACTTAGTAGCTGCTGTTATAACTGAGCATCTTAGTTGAGAAATCTTCATCTTTCTGTTTGAGATTTCTTCTGCTTTACAAGAATAAAATTTATATAGCCAAACAGAAGATTACCTGTTAGAATAGCCAAAATATGTAGCTGGTAACAATGTTTTTTTAAAAATACTTGGTTTTTTGCATTTGCCTGGCTGTGAAATGTAGGATGAGTTTTTAAAGGAGGAGAGGCTAGAAGTGTAATATGGTGGATTGATAAACAATTCCAGGTATAGGAAGCAAGTAGAAAGAAGGGACTGCAACAAAAACTGAGTTAAAAATGTTGCAGTAGTCTGTGCTGTATGGAGGCAGCATACTCGATGAGATAAATTTGCGTAGGAGTTGCAAAGAGGGGGCAGGAAGTCAGTGAGTTTTGTAAATCAAAAGGAAGGATAACATCAGATTAGGAGATAATGAGATTATCAGCTGCCAGTTACAAGGCAGTTGTAACCAGAGTATCAGCAATGGAAGGCGTGAACAGTTGATGAGGCAAAGAGGAATTGTACTTTCAATGTTTTGTGGTGGTAGAAGCTGAGCATATCAGCGAAGACTGGACAGGAAGAGGGCACCAAATGATTTGAGTCTCCTAACGGCAGTTTTCATTAAAAGTTTACTCTGGAGTTTTTCCTCTTACAAGCTTTTCAACAGTTTTGAACATCTTCAAAGCAGAAGTACCTTTAGTCGACCTGTTCAGGTGAAGTAGTAAAACTAGCCTGGACAAAGTACTAGAGTTTATAATGGATGAAACACAATAAAAGGGATTGGCTAGATGACTAAATGTATGTTATCCTCCTCTTCCTTCTATGATTCGGTGTTATATTCTGTATACCTAGTATTCTTTCAAAACATGTAATATTTTAACACCATCATCAGATGATGAATTGGTTCACCTGCCCCAGGTGCAGCATGTGCCAAACTCGGGAGTGCGTTGTTGCCCTCCTCCCTATATGCACAGCTCAGAAAGGGGTATAGTAGAACTGCTTCAGAGAATCACAGCAAAGACTTCTTAATCAAAGACATGGGATAGTCTCTGTCTAAGGAATGGTGAAGTAAGCCAGCATCTGTTAGCATACTACATTAATATAGTAAAAATTGGTTTGAGAACCATGTGCAGTGTATCAGCACTTCAGCAGAAAACTGACCAAAGAAGGATTATGAAAGAGGCCTAGTATTTTGGACGTTTGGAAAGATAGAATTCAATTCTTTGTCATTAAATGTGAACACTGCAAGTGAAAGATTATAGTGTTGTGTCATCTGCCTTTAACATATCAAATTAACTGAAGACTGACTTGGCTACTGTATGCATCTGTTAGGATTAAAAATGCTTGAAAATATTTTGTCCTGTCCTCAGAGAATACAGAGTTGCTGCTACAAGTTATTTTAAATCATATTTCTAACGTACACTGTAGAAAATTTTAGATTAATCATCTATATAACAGAATTAAAAGCCAGCATTTCTTGAAACTGCAAAATTAGTGACCAGGATTCTATGATATCTGTGGTCCTCTCCATAGATCAGTACCAGAAAAGGCAGCTGCTGTTCATTTTATTTAGTGTAAAAGTTCACACATTGACTGTAAAGCAACCCAGATTCTGGCAGGAGCATTTCAGAGATCTGCTGAAACTTAAACTGTCAGTGTCTTTGATCTTCTTTTTTCTTTCTTTTCTTTTTCTATTCTCATTCCTTTTCTTGCTTTTCTTTTTGATGAGAGATACAATTTACTTCTGTGCATTGTTGTTACCTTATTGCTTTTTGAAGGATATTTTGTGCTGCTTGGCCTCTGTTAAAGCTTTAGTTCCACCTTGGCAGGGGCAATAGACTTGAAACATTGAAGCTAAGGAAAAGGTTTCAAAGGCAAATGCACAGGTATTCTGCTAAATTTCTTTCTACTATTAATCCCTGGCTGTAATGTTTGTGTAGTTAACATAGAATAAAACTGGCATGTGTTAAGACACCCCTTTTTGCTGTAACCTTTGAAGAGTTTATACATCATGGATCGTATTGCTGATTTAGACTTGCCTTGCTGCTGGCTCCAGCTCTGCTTGCTGCAGAAGGTAATTGATTTTCCTTCAACAGCAAATTGTTGCATATGAACCAGCTAAAGGGGATTGACGCAGTGCATGGAGAGAAGGATTGCTACTGTTTTGAGGAGTTTGAGTGGGCAAAATTTGCTGTGTGAAATCATGGATGTATGGCTTGATGGCCTGTACCCATCCTGTGCTGAATACGTGAGCATTCTGTTACAGCAAGACCAGGACAAGACAGAACCATTTTTGCTATCTAGGAATCCCAGTTCCTAGATAGGAGGACATAATTCCTAGGCTCGCCACAGAAGATGAGTGTATCCTAACATCTAGTTTGTGTTCAGCGAGCATCATCGGATGTTACACCATATTTTGCATTTATTTTCAGCTAGGCTAGGATATCTGCTGTTTTTCACATGACCACTACTGAATTCATGCAGGGAGGAAAAGAAAGGAGTTACTGATGATGTAGTAGTTGTATGTGGGGAAAGTTGATGGTTTCACTTATTAATATCTTTTCTAATGAGCTCAGTAAATGTGATGGAGTTCTAGAGTTGATTTAGGTGGCAACTCCTGTTTTCTGCGAGAGGGTTCATTGAATAGTTTGTATGAACAAATTTCATCCTATCATCTAATTTGTGATCTAATCAAACTGATTGGAAAAGGTATTGGTAATGTGAACAACCTGGTATATTCTCTGCTAATTAAATGACAGATTTGAAACAGAAAAATAGTCATTCATATTACAAATTACCTGAATTTGTTCCTAGGACTTGGAAGAATTTTGCTTCAGATTTTGCATAAACCATTTAACTGTTGTTACACAAACTCAAGGCTTTGCAGAAATGGACCACGACCTCCTGAAAAACTTCATTAGCAAAGCAAGCAGAGTGGGAGCATTCCGAAATTGAGGTCAGTCTACCACCAAGCTGAAGAGCATGTCCTCTTCCCTCCTGAAAATACTTCTGCTTTGGAGAACGTACCCATGGTCAGAATGTGCAGAGGTTTGGAAAGAAGGACTCAGTGTCCATCAGCTTAGGAAATGTGTAAAAGTCTGCTACCATACAGGTTTTGTGAAGATGGCTATAACATAGATGTATGGTGAGAGCTCATTGCCAACAGTCAGAATTTAACAACAATCTAATGCAGTAACTACCCTTTCCCACTTAAAGTCAAGCAAACTTGTCTGAGTTTTTTCTTTTTTTTCTAAACAACCTGCATTTGGATTTTACGGATAGTGACCTGTTTGCTGCTAAAACATTCATAGTATACTGTTATCATCAAACTAAGTTAATATGCCACAGTGGGCTTCTTTGTGTCTGGTTTATCATGCGGTGAAGATACAAACTTGTTTTTCTAAACATATGATAAAGTAATAAATTCTCTAGGATGAGAGGCTTTCTGATTGGTTGGAGGATGTGTCTCACTTGGTGTTTATTTGGAGTGGAAATACGTAAACCCTGAAGAGCTTCAGCTGGATATTAGAGTTTTGAGTTCCTGGCACTTACGTCCATTTTTCTAGACAGAATGAAAAAAAATCTTTTTTTCCATTACACCAAGCACATTCCCTGGCACCTCAGTGGGCCAGGAAGCATTCACAGTGTTTGTCTGGATGTGAATTGTTGTACCGTGTGTTTTGGTACTCAGAAAACCATGTGGTTGCTTGTTACCAAGAAAAAGACACCCAAACAAAATCTAAAGGAAAGGGAAGTTCCACTTGAGGTTGTTTGTTCCTGTCTTACTATCTATCCCCAGATAGATCATCTTAAGAAAACTGGAGAAAAAGATAGTTTTGAAGTGCTAAAAGTGGGTCTTACAATTAAATTATAAGAGTGAAACTCATTATTTTTCATGTGGCAATAAGGACACCTTGTCCAAATACATTGGTTCAGGTTCTCCTTTGGTCAGTGCTGTGAGGTGACCATACTGCTTACTTTACAGGCCTGGTTTAGGCGAGAGGAGTTGCCCTCTGGACATGCCTCTCTCTCATCACTGGCCATGGAGGGGACCGGATGGTGAAGGTAGAACAGATGCTTAATTTCTAACTGACTAAAGTGAGTTAAGATGAAACCCCACCCAGTGCTGCACAGAGAGAGGTTTGCCCCATTACAGAAGATGCTGAGCCCATGAAGCATTTACTTGAATTTTCTAATAGGCAACTGCGAATTAACCCTGAGAAATTATTTCTCTTAAAATTTTGACTGGGTGAAGTGGCTTTAAGTGCCTTTTAGAGTATTTTACAAATGGAGAAGGCAAGAAGCTGGATGACCAGGCTCAGTACACTAATGTAATTAGTCATGTGACCTTCCTTCAGATCCTTGCTCTGCCATAGACTCCTTCGATGGCTTTTTCTAATCCTCAAATGTGGTTTCTAAGAACCTAATTCCCATAAATGATCACAGCCTCATTTCCTCATTTCGAAAGTAGAAATAACTGTTCTTTATTACATTGGAGGATCATTTCTCAAACAAGCCTGTTCCTTGAGGAGGAAAAGGAGAAGCACATCCTTAGAGAAGACGAGAAGTAGTGAGCAGTGCCTCTCTTCACAGCAGTCCCTGCAGGTGTGAGTGGAAGGGTGAGGCATGCAGACAGCAGAATTTACTTGGGAAGAGGGCCATACGCAAATTATTTTAGAAAATGCTGTGGTAAAAAATTATATGGGTTTGAGGCATTTGCCTCAGACTCTCACTAGAAATCTACTGGATCATCTACTGCTAACAAGCATCTTCTGCCACCTCCTCAGTGATTAGTACAACTTCCTCCAGCAGCGTAAGTCCCTACTTCAGCAGCTGTGTCGGTATTTTGTATTCAAACACAACTGGTCAAAAAACGTTCCAGTACATAATGCAGTTTCATCAAAACCACAACTTCCCTGGGAAAGCTCAGTTTTGATACATTTGTGTTGAAAAGCACTTCGCTCACGCACACAACCAGAGGTTAATGCAGACAGTAAAAAGTATCATGGTAGGGCACAACTTTTCTGCAAACCTGGTATGATACAACGCAGCACTGACTGTACCAAAGCATATACACAAGGCAATGCAACATCAGCCAGGGCTAGGGAATTCCAGATGTTTTGGTTAAGCCAGGGCTGGCCGGAGTGAAGTCTCTGCCCCTTTCAATCCTGGGCTCAAGAACTGCCAGATTCACCTGCCAGCATTTTCTTAGAAAGAGAGTGTCCTGCCACAGCCCAACCTTTGGGTAGCAGCTTGTACCGGATCCTGCCCCACATCCACGGCACTGCAGTGGCACGCAGCCAGCCTCACTAGGCAATGGAACCAGCTGGGCACCCGTACCACTTATAATGGCCTTTGGGTCACTCTGGCCTTCCCAAGAAACATACTATAAAAGGTCTCTCCAAATGTTTTAGTTGTTTTACTTAAAGAACCAAACCAAAACCACAAATGTGAAATGATTGTTTTTAGCTCAACGTCTGATCAAAAGCATTCTCTGCTCAGTGAAGAGCCCAGCTCCCTGGAGACACCACTCCATGGAGCAATGGCACTGGAGAGTGATACCACTCTCCTAAGCTGGCTCAAGTTCGTAACACTGTAGTTCAACAGCTACTGCAGTCAAAATGGCATGCTTTCTTAGCCAGGCATCTTTGGCTTAGTACAACCAATAGTGCCGGTTTTTTTTCAATTTATTTCCTTCCTGCTCATAATTTCCAACCTACTGTACACATCAGTGCCTAGTTGCAATTTCAGTGTTATTGACAAAGCCTGTAGTTTTGAGAAAAAGCATCTCTGGAGTGAATGAGGGTGATTCTAAACATCCAATGTGTCAGTGGTGGCTTTTATTCATGCAGTATGCCTCAGCTGACCTGCATGTGATAGTATTACATTCAGAGAGACATTTATTTATTTAATTTTTTTGGCTTTCATTGCATGCACTTTCCTTGGCACTTAAAGGTCAATACTGGCATAGGTGGTTAAATGTGGAAGCATGTATACAAATATGTGCTTGAAACACAATCATGGGACATTTTAGAAGAAATTAGGGATGCATTGTACCATAGTGAGATGGTCTGCAACAAGTTTATGTTTGTGGATCTTGCATGTTAAATACTTAATAAAGGATTTAAGTATGTAGGTATTGTTCTGTTTTAGGACACCACGGACAAAAAGGTATTTGTTAAAAAATAAAAATAAGGTCAAGCGTAAACTGTATCTGGGGTTTAAATAAAGATGGATGTTCCAACTTTGCAGAAAGGGAATCAGGTAAATAACTTTCTGAATCAAATCGAATTTGAAGGAAAAAAAAAATTACAGGGATAGGGTCATTTAAAGGTTAAGTTGCTGAAGCTAAGAGCCAGCATTGCATTGTCATCTTAATACCCACCTCTAGGGTTTTGTTACAATGCCTGATAACTATGTAATTGCTGTTTTTATATGATCTGAACAATTTCCATGGGCTTTCCTTGTAAAACAAAGCATTTACTTACCCCATAGAGACAGGACGCACTGGCTACCACCTAATGATGTAGAAAGTTTACAGCCTGAACATAATTTTATGTTTTGATTTCTTATTTCTTTATAAACTTGCCTGGTTTTAATAGACAGTTAATAAAAATGTCCTATTTAAAATGTATGATGAGTGGGATTTTTTCCTTTCTTGTCAGTAAAAGTGAAGCAAGTCTGACACTTGTGAACTGAGTTGACTATGTAGGTAGTAGCATGGGAAAAAAAAGAAATAAAACAGAGATAATATTTCAGAGAGATATTTTAAAGACTGTTTGTGTTCTTCAGGAAATAACCACCACCAGATAAAGTATTTGTAAGCAGAATGAAAACGGAGTCTGCAAAAAAAGAGCTGGAGAATTTGCCTAAGTGTATTTCCACCTTTCAAAGAAATTAATGCCCTTTTGACTTAATGATTAATAAAACTGTCCTCAAAACACCAAGAATTGTTTATGAAACAAATGTACATTATGACCAGCGTACTTGTTACAGTTTAAAATATTTCAACTTGTACTTTGCACCAGTATCACGCAGCCACAATCTTCTCCAGCTGTTTCACACTTGGCACAGGTATCTCCCTGCAGCCACTCCTGCACCTGAGAACGGGGTTTACGCCGTCTGTGACATGTAAGAACAGACGGCATGTGGAAAAGAGCCTGGGAGTCAGCTCGTCCATCTCCAGATGGCCACACAGCCAAGCCAGTAGGTTAAACTCCCCTCAGCACCCATGGAGAGAAACGGGCCTCTCTGAGATGCATTTCACATGACCTCATTTTACACGTAACAGCTTAGGTAGAGACAAGTTTTCTCCACAAATGCACGTTTCTCCACTGCGATGAGCAGAGTTTCATCAGTGGTGCAATCCTTACCATTAGGCACCTGAAATGCCTGTCCCCTTTTCCGTCCAACTCTTCTGCTCTGAATTCTAATTTTCTTTTTTCCTGAAAAGAGTTTCACTATTACAACCAGGTCTCACTGTGAGAAAGGTACTCTAAAACACACCAAGATTTCCAAATCTGATAAAAAGCCTTTAATTTCAATACACATTTATGTGCATACGTATCTCCTTAAAAATAGAGACTCTGAAAGTGTGTTTTCAGAGGGGGCAGGGACTGGCAAGTCAGCCAGTGCACTTTGTGCTCTAATCATGGTCATGAACACCAAAGCTATAAATAGCACTGCAAGTTCAGCAGAGTCATGAGTCACAGGCACCTATGGACTCTAAAAAAGCAAGGACAGGGCGCCGGCAAGGCTGCTGTGCCTACAGCCAGACACCCGGCCCAGAAAGCCACGGTGGCTTACACAGGAGTTTTGACATCCTGGGCTGTTTTCAACAGCTCCGAAAGCAAAGTATCAATGTTGAAAAGCAGGGTGGTGACCTGATGGGAATGCTTCTAGATGCGGACACCAGCTTCTCAGGACTGCCTCAAGCACCTCTACAAGGGCCATGACAGTGACCCAGGCCACCATACGGGCCTGCATCTGCCAGAAGCATTACCAGTGGTGACCCTGGAACAAAAGGTCTGGCGAGAACGTTTCCTACGGAAACTTCTGAAGGTAACTCCAAGCCCAACAGTGTGACTATTTGGACCTCTGCACCAGCAGGGAATCACTGGAGATGGAGTGACCTCTGCTTGTACCAGCTGCAGAATCATGGTAGAAGCGTGATACAGCAGGACATCATTATCCTATGAAGTCACCTTCCCATCTAATAAAAGAAAATTACCAATTATCAATCTTTTAAAAGCTATTTTATTTATCTTGAGAGAAACTGATTAGTTGTATAAAATACTATCATACATTTGATGTAAAGCCTTCAGTCTCTTCAAACAAAAAAATACATTGTCACAGTATGCTTAGGTATTGGACTCGGTCATGTCACCCCTCTAGCCAAAGGATCATGGAGGAACTTCAATGGCTGTAACGGAGCTTACAGTCAGTGTACCCCAATGTTAACACATATTCTATCTGTAAAACTGCAAAAAGTGAGAAAATAAACATAAGGTACTCTAACATTTCTGTACATTTTTCAGAAAGAAAGTTGAAGCTATATTGAGACTAAAAAAATAACTGAATTTTATTTTAAAATTCATTGACAAATCAGTGTGTGCTGTTCATAGAATTTTTAGTAGCTCTAGCATTAGCTTCCGTTCAACACAGGAACTGATCGTTGAAGTGTACTACTGTAAGCATTCCAGGTTCAGCTAAACAATTTCTAAATAAGCTACCCAGAGAAGATGTGGGTTTTTTAATGTTTGTATAATGAATAGCATGCTTTTCTACTATAACTGTTTTAATTTAAGTAGCTGCGAAAGCTAAATTTCATAAAAATGGGTAATGTTAAAGCAGGATTTCATTTATTTACTTACATCTTAATCCACTGGAAGTAAAACATGTGCCTTCCTTAACTGGCTATTTTGCAAACCCTTTATCATTGCAAGAAAAATTCCAGTATCTGAATCGTTAACTTACAAACACATAAGCTGAAAAAAGTTTTGGGGGTTGTTTTGTTTTTTTGGGTTTTTTTTTTTTGCTAGTTGTAACAGTTCACAAGTTGCCTATTAAATTCTGCCTTTTCAGGAAAATAAGGCAGACTAATTCTCCCAACATGGGCTCATCAAGTTCAGCTTTTGTGCAGATGCTGCAGTAAGGGCAACGGGAGGTGCCCTGTGCTTTTAGAGACCAGGCTGCTCTCACCTGGAACCCACCTGGAGACACTCAGCTTTCAGCTGTAGGGAACAGGTTTGGTGCCTGTTGCTCAAGCTATTTGGCTTGGCTACAGCTAGGTGAAAATTTGGAAGAAATCAAGAAAATTCTACATCATTAGAATTTTGAAATCTTCTGTGTACCCGATGGGATGTACATTTGGGGTTCTTTTTTTTTTTTCTGCTTTTTTTAAAGAGAAGTAATTGAGATTTTCCAAGAAAGTGCATATCAAGTACTCTGCACATGAGAAGAAGCTTCAGCTTCTGGGAAGATTCCCTGTGGGATTCTGGGAGGAATCTCTGCTGGATTCATATTCCATGAAATTCAAACTGATGGACAGTGTAACTGCCCTCTGAAATTACACTGGGCTGAGAACTGGGGAAGGAAAACTACAAAACACTAAGTACTGGTTTCAGTAGTATGGCTACGTAATGAGTTCGCTTTGAATTCAGGTTGTACTTCCACTGCGAGGCCCTGACTCTGCAAGGTCTATGACTGCTGTGCAATTAATTTAAGTTAATGGGGATTTGATGCGCTAATTATATACAGAGACAGAAATCTTTGCAGTATCTGGCCCCTCATTTTCAAAATTTGCAAGTAATGAAAACCTAAAAATGAGATCTAAGAAACAAAATTAGTGCATTTCAAATCATTCTAGCTAACATTTTGTCTTTAGACAGAAAAATTCAATCCAAGTGGACTGAATTGGCTTAAATCAGTAACGTTGCAATAGGAAACTAAGAGACCTTCCAAGTCTGTTTTTAAAATCCTCAAAAAAATATATAAATTAAATTCAGTGGCTTACATTGTAGATATGCTACATCATAAGGCAAAGTATCATGAAAAACACTTAAAAATTTAAAAAGTCCAAATGCTTTCAACTAGCAGTTCAGAATAAAAAGCAACTAAAAAAGCAACTCAATTAACAAAGGCTGTAAAACAAAAAACAATCTAAGAGGGCCTGCAGTGCAGCCCCTGGTCCTGAGAAAAATCTCACTTTTCTTCACTGGCTGAGGTATCATTTCCATCATTCAGTTTCTGCTTTTGCATTCTTGTTCGAGTAGATGCTAAAAAAAAAAAAAAAAAGAAGGAAATTAAATACTTTCTTCAGAATTACTTTGGACGTGATTATTTATTGTAAAAATTTGTAATCACACAAGGAATAGAAGTACACTATTCTAAATAAAACAAATCCCTCTTTTTAAAATAAACACGTAGTTCTGAGTTGCTTCAGCAATTCTTGCTCAATCTCACACATCTTAAGAAATTCATTCCACCTGTTCACTCAAGTTCTCATTGCTTGTGTGCCCTCACTTTGTCTGTCTGCATCCTCACGGCGGGCAGATGGACTGCATCACCTCGGGATCTCGTCTCATGCCAGGCAGATGCTCCGGCTGAGCGGTCCCCACACCAGAGCCCGCCTGCCCAGGAAAAGCCTTTTCCCCCCAGCGACACACTCGAACACAACTGGACATGAGATAGAATGTCCCTTCTTAACCTCTGCCACAAGTAAACACTGAAACATCTTCCCTACCCTACAATAAATGAGAGGTGCCTGGATCCATACTCATACCTATCGTGATGAGCAAACGCTTGCGGGGTAAGAATTTTTAATGGACAAATCCCCTCAGCTCCAGAGCTCAGATTCCACCAGAGAGTGAGAATGCCTGGTCAGACCAAGCGCGTTCCTTCTCGGGAGTGGAAAATAGAACTCAGACGTGGGGATGGGGCCCTTTTGCCTTTCATGAGCTAGATTTGACTTTCATTTGAAAAAAAGTAAAGCGATCCCATAAATTTGAAAGAAATGTTGATCCACAGTAGAAGAAAAAGCATTTTAGTACAAAAGACAGCAAAGCAACATACAAAATTACATACAATTTTCCTGTGTATATAATTTTCCTTTACTATACTGTAATCACCTAAAAAGGTGTTTTGGTCAACTAAATGCTGCTGCCAATTACTACTGATTTCCACCTGCAAGCTCCCAGCTAAGGGTCTGTCATTGCAACAAATGGGGAAGCCTTGGCAAGCATTCGATTCCATTTCAAGAATTCTAGCTTTTAGGAAGAATGTGTCATGCTCATTTTCTTATTCACACGTAATATAGCATCTTCTATGCTGTTGTGCCATTTAACATCCTCAAAAAGGCTTTTGAACATTTCCATTTTATAATCTGCCTTTTCAAGATTAAATGGAGCAAGTAGAAAAAACTACGCAAGTTATCGAAATGACATCAAGCATTGAGCAATGTTTTTATCTGAGTGGGCACAAACTGTTTTATCCAAGGCACTCACTGTTGCACAGTTAATGAAAAAAATAATACTCACTCATTTCTGCAAGCTTTTGTTGGAACTTGGACTCCTGGGGTAGGTGTTTGCTACAGAGAGAAAACATATGATTAAGAGGAAGTTAAAAAACAAAAAACCTTTTTATCCTCATAACCTCACTTTAAATCAAGGTTAGTTCATTTCACTGCTATCGCCTTCTCTTACAAAGATGCGAACTCTTTTTTCATCCACACTAAACTCAAGAGTTGCTTGATTTCTCATATGTCTAAAAAATTTGGGTTTCGTTTTTTAAAAGACTGACTAAAGACAACAGCATGGTTTAGCACTCAGCAGTAACGCTGGGATGCTGGATGTGTGAGCACTGAATAAATCCTTGCTTCTGACATCAAAGCATCTAATTGAGAAGTATTGTGGTACCATCTCTCATTCAGTATATTTACTAAAGTTCAGATTAACAGAAGTTAGGATGTCAGGAAGAAGTTAGGACGGAAGACCCTGAGAACTACATATACGTAAGGTTACTGAAAAGCCAAGAACAATCTCTCACCTTCCGTCTGCTTCGTCTTGCCCTTCTATATCAAAGCGCAGCCTCTTCAGTGGCTTAGGAGCAGCGCTTACTTCTGCGCTGCGTTTTAGCTGGCAGTCACTGTTGCACACCATCTGGTTTATTTTTTGAAACTTTTCAGAAGTCTGAAATTAAATAAGGAAAAAATTGCCAATAAATCCTGAAACTACTCGAACTTCCCAGATTACCCACTAAAAAAATGAGGAGTTCTAAAACTCTGCAGTTTAAGAACTCTGATCTTCTTTCAAAGCAATTAAAATAAAATGCAAAACGTTTTAAAAGTGAAGTCTGGATATTTTAAAGGAGTTAGCAGGACACCCCTGTAATCTTTGTGCTTACAGATTCCATAATATACCACGTTAAATTAGAGACACTCAACTGGCCGGTTCTACAGGTGTCAGGAAGCTATCCTCATTCCTCCAAAAATTACGTGCATTCAAGACCAGATATTAAAAATGTTAAAACTCACCCCAAATGATTCACCAATTGACACCAAAATTCTGCCAAATGAAGGAGAGAAGTATTTGAGATTAAGCTACGTTTAACAATGATAGAAGCATCCACTAATTTGCACATTAAGACATTAACAAAGTCTCTTCCTCTCTCTGTGCATTAACAGTACAAACCCGTACTACGCTTTACTGTGTTGAGATCACTCACGTTTCTATCTGGGCCAGTGAATGCTGCACCGCCAAATCAGCCGTACCATACAGATAGAAAAGAAACTGTGGTTTGAAAGAATCAGAAGCCCCTGCGGTCTGTCCCTTATTATCAGGAAGACACTTCAGTGCTGGGTACCCAGATAATCATCCTTTCATCGTTACCTTTAGAAGTTTGCGAATCAAAACTGTGCAGGACTTCAACCGAAAATATGTAATATTTTAACTTTTGTACACAGTGGGCCAGGTGCAACGGGACTCACTTGATCCTAGTTTGAAAAAAAAAAAACCAAACCCCAACACTGGAGACTTGCACATTTGCTGTCATCCTCATCTGCTAAGAACTAGTGACCAAGAGTTTGAAATGTTCTGCGCAGTCAACTAAATAATCTCAACCATTTTGTTCCAAAAAAGTACTTTATCTTTAAACAGGAGTACAAAGCTCATCTATGTTTTTCCAGAACTGTGATCCAGAGTCAAATCTAACAACACTTAAGCAACTAGGTCAGGAAACCCCTCTCGGATGTGACTATTCTAAAAAAAAATAATTAAAAAAAACCATCCCAACCTCCTTGAACACACTGACTCAACTGAAAGAGAAAAGAGCTTGTCAACAACCTACCTAGACCTTGGAGTCATCTTTGTGGGCGACTGAAACCCATCAGAGAATTTGTATGGGCTCTTCAAGGGTGAGATGTAGATGTTATTGCCAGCAGGGACACGCCGAGGAGAGTTGGAAAACTGGTAAGGGCTGCGAGGAATGTGTGGGATAGGTGACAGAGTGGGAGGCTATAAAAATAGTAAAATAATCATAAAGTTTTATTGTCTATATATTGCTAGTCTATTAAATAATTAATACTGAACACAACTAGCAGCTTACCCTGTTGGAGGCATACTGCAGAATGTTGGTTTTCAGCTTCTGCATAAACACTAAGTTGTAGAAGACTATAATGGAGTCGTACTGCTCCTCCCTGATAAGAACACGTTTGAAAGTCTACAGAGGGTGAGAAAATCACACACAGTAAAAAAAAAAAAAAAAACAAACGACAATTTTACATTTGACACACTCCCAAAGCCATTCAAAAAATCTGTGTTAGATACAAGCTAAGATGGCACAGGTACTGTATGCAAGCCATTGTAACTACTATTCAGAACTGTTTTAAATTGGTTTTTTCTTTCCAAACATGTACGCGCATCAGTGGAGGCACCTACTTAATTAACTGGCACAGCCCCTTAGAGCAAACGCAGTTCATCAGTACTTTTACAATATTTTCCAAATTTAAGCTTTCACACATATAATTGCCGAAAAAAGGCTTCGTTACTGTGCACAGCTTGCAAGGCTAAAAAAAAAATCATTACCAACCTGATGTGGATAAAATAGTTCTTCAGGCTTGGAAACAAAAGTCTGGAGTTTAGCCAAGATGCACAAACACACTATGAGAAATTCTGCTACTAAAAGGATGCCTACAGTTCAATTAACTGTTTGATTGTTTGTTTGATTTTCTATTGATTTAATTATTATTTTGTGCAAAGATTTAAGTACAGTAAGGTCTTTACAAAGGAAGGAACTTCTTAGTGTCAGAATTAAGCCTACAACTTTAATCCATGCATACTTGTTTGATATATAACCATACATATCTATTTGATATCTTATTTCTGTTGAAAGCTTCTACAGAGAGTTATCTGCTTATCTCCCCTTAACGCTAAGTTAGGTAACTCTTAAAAGAACTTGGGTTGTCTTTGAAAATCCTATTAGCACTAGACCTGAATCTTTCATCCAGTCTCCAAATTAGAATCGTAACCCATTATTTAGCATCTTTAAGTAAAAAAGTGGAATGAAGTTTCCTTCCTGAGGAGAGTTACCAAACTATTTGTGCCAGATGTTTAAAGAGACATTTAGTATTAGAGACAGTTTTCTCCTCTACAAAATAGAGATACAATGAAGCAGATGTTTTCTTTTGTATGTTCAAGTGTAGTTTGGGGTATTTTTGTTTTAGACAGAGAGAAACAATTAGTTTATAACATTTTTATGGAGGGATAACATTAAAGAATCTCCATACCTCTTGATTTGTGTTGGGAAGCTCCTTGTATGCTGAAACTATTATTTTAAATCTAAGATCTACATTCTTTACTTTGCATATGCCATACATGGAACACATCATGATCTGTTAAAGAAACAAGACAAGACAACTGGAAATGCAGAAAATGAATTCAGCTTCTTCATTTCAAATTAAGAAAACAATTGATGAGCTTTCTAGTACTGACTGTACTCTGTAAACTAGCATGCAACTTAATTTCTTAAGAACTTCCAGAATAAAATTCAACTACTGTTCACTCCCTTCTGTATGACAATCAACTAATTGGAGCTGATCATATCTTCTCAAACTCATTTCACATGCTGCAATTTTCAGGCAGAATAACAAAACATTTATCAGCTACACATGTCATCTTCGTAAAGAAATCAGTATTTTTTAATGCAAATTATTGGAAAATTTGGTGTGTCTTCATTATTTTGAAAATAGCCATGAATGATATTTGAAGACCCCATAGTAAGTAACTGCCAGTACTTAAAAAACCTGAGACTTCATTCTAATTTAATTTCTCCTTTGAGTGGTCAATAAAGAAATAATTTCTAAAGCCTGAAGGACGTATAGGGAACATTTTGTTCAGGAGAGTGTTTTTAAACTTTTTAAAACTTTTATGTTAATGTTACCTGGTCCAAGTGCCTGTCTCTCATAAGTTCATATTCATTTTGCAGCGTGTGCTGGAAGAGGGTCCAGATCAAGGGTTCCAGGTCAGGATGTTCAGAGAGAAGCCGAAAGAACAGGGTACGTAGTCGAAGATAAGCCAGTAGATACACTTCAGAAACAGAGAAGAAAAATAAACTGAAATTGTAATAACGGGGGTATACAAAATAAAAGGAACATGATGGAGGATAGACAGCAATTGAACGTTCATCATCTCCCACTACAAAGACTATGAGCCACCAAAGGAAGGTAGAAGAAGCCAAGTTCAAAATAAATGGAAAAGATTCTTCATACAACAGGTAGTGGACACACAGAAGTCCACACCAAACAATGCTGCTCAAGTATGTCTATGTCGATTCAAAAACAGTCTGAACAAGCATTTGGAATGTGAATCTACTAAGCAGAGACATTGCAAAAGGCTCAGGATAACCCCTGAGCTGGAGAAAGGCAAAGCTTGGGAAATCATTCAGGGGAAGCACCATATAAGCTTGCCCAGTTCTTAAGCCTTCCATGACATCTATTTATGGTCAGTGCTGGAAAAAGGACGCTATGATAGAAGAACCCTCCATCTGAGCCCATATGGCCATTCTTACAATCAGTAGGTAAGTTTTCAGTTTGAAGCCGCAGTGTGCAGAGTGCATGCATGAACCTGCTGGCACTGTTATACTGTTTCTCCAGAGGCAGCTGAGGGTTTGCACCGTGTTTACTACAGATTCTACGATAATCTTCTAAGAAATGTTGAGCTCCAAAACCCAAAAAAGGCTGAATAACAATGGATAACTTCGCAATTTCAGCAGCTATGGAAGCAACAAACCTTTTTTGTAGAACAGAGAGAGGGAGGTAGATTTCTGTGGTTTCTGCGTTTGGGGGGTCACACCTGGCTGAGCATCTGGAGTGGAAGTAGCACTTGCAGGAGGAGGTCCAGATGCTTTCTTCTTAGGAGATCTCACAGGAGAAAGATAGCTGGAGATTCAACATATATTAAGCACTTAACATCACAGGATAAAGGAACAATTTTTTTATGAACAATACTTGCAGGAACTCTTCCCTCTTCCCCCATTAGAAGAAATTAATTGCTACTATAACCTGCTATTCCCCTATCAGGAATTAAACATTCAAGTTATTGATTAAATACCTGATAAAGGGACTTAGTCGTTCCAAGGCAAGTAAGATAACAGTTTGCAAGTACAAGTTTGATAGGGCTTGGAAAAAATATCTCAGAATTTGATTTAGCTAAATTTACACGTATAATAAGCAGCAGCAAATACAACAGTTCAACGCAACCTAAGTACCAAGCCTAACAAGCAGGAAAACAGAATACAAGTGGATTTAAATATTAAGGACAATATTAACTTCACGTTTTACTAGACCTCAAGCACGCCTGTCACTTACAGGTCTGCAGCAGTGTGATTATGTTGGAGAGGCAGATTGAGAGTGGAAGTAGGCTCAGGCTGATCAGTTTGGCCTTCTCGTTCTTTTGACTGCTTGATAAGATCAAACAGAGGTGACCCCTAGAAAAAAGACAGTAACAGTATATTTTACTGAGAACAGACAACCACACTGGATGGATTTTATTCCTTCTTCTCTAAAAACAACCCCCAAAATATGATCCTAAACAGAAGATTAATGTTTTGAAATACTTCAGAACACTCATGTTTCGCCAAATAAATTTTAACTATTTAACAGACAAATTTTAATGATTAAATACACCACTTTTTGTTTCAAGAGCAGTCCATTAGATACAGGCCAACTGCAGAGTTGAGACATAGTTGAATTCTAGAGTCTCTTATTACTTCCTATTAAAATAGCTATTCCTGAAAAGAAAAGCAAACAATACAAGAAAATACATAAAAGGTCATACTTCCAAAAAAACCCAAAAAACTCATCTGTGACTGCAAGTTACTGCTGTACCTAGCGTCAATCCATTTCTACTACACCTACCCAATATTTTACACATGATAATATACAAGACACAGTCATAACTCATCTAACTACACTGGGGACTATTTCGATCTTGGCAGTATCATGTTCCAGAGCTACGTCTGACGAGAGTTATAGTCACTCTGTATGCATTAAGTCTCTGCCCTGCCCAAAACCAAAACCCATTTTGATTTTAGGTCAAATTATCAGTACTTTGGGCAAGGAAGCTGGAGTAAGTCTGAACCTACTAAGAGCTTGAGGTAGCAGGCGATGCAGAGAGGATGTAAGTGGAATGGAGATGGTTCTGGCTGAAGCAACATCAGTACTACTGCTGACGTTCATAATAACAGCAGTCTTGCAGAAACAAAATCTCCGGCTCTTGCTGCTTGTGTGTCGTGTACAGAGTAGAATTATGCTGACACAGCAAGACTGCATGGGAAAACATTTTGGCACCATATTTAGAATTAATTTTGAAAACACAGGGTTGCTGGCTTCTGTTTTTTTATTTTCTTTCAACAGGAGACTCATCCTTGAGCACAATGTTGCCTTCCAACAGTGCAGCATCAGAACTCCAGAAGCAACAGAAGAACATTTGAATAGCAAATATCTGCCTTCTCAGGGGAAGGCACTGTCCGTAAGACTGGGAATAAAGTGGGCAAACCCAAACATTCAGCATTTTCCTCCAAATACTCTCCCAAAAGACAGCAGTAAAATCCATCAGCTCAACACTTTGTACGTAATGCATCAACCGATTGTCCGAGGTCTATTTGATCCTACAAATACATGTTATTAGTATTAAAACATGATGGCACAGATGACAAATCTGTAGCTACAATAACAAACAGGAGCACGGCACACGCGTAAAGCAAGCTGTATCAGCTGGCTAAGGCAGTAAGAAAAGGCCTAGCAGAACTAGGCTAGATTTAGTAGAATTAAAACTAGCATTAAGACTTTACTCATTTAGCCTTATTTCTAAGAAAAGAACACTCTTCTTCTGAAGTGCATCAACTAAAAATTCAGAGTAACAAGATGAGAGTGACTTGAGATTTACAATTTTTCACATTGCGTCATTTTAAAATTACGATTCTGGCAATACTGGAGCTGTTCCATCCATAACAGAAAAATATCGGTTACTGACTCATAACCACATAGTTATTTCTCCATCATTTCTCAAGCAGATCAGCTCTTGGGCTGGTTCGCATCATCCTTCCCTGGACTTAGGAGCGCATGCACTTCTCCTTTGCTTCTTTCAGCTCTTTGCTGGAAATGCAGAGACATGACCTTCTCCATTTCTCATTCTTCCGGCCACTTGGCCTCTTCCTTTTTATTATTCCCATCAGTGTTTCACTATGCTCTGAAGAATCCAGGTTTCTTTCCCAGAGCAATCACTAATTCATTGCTGAAACACTGTTTGATTCCTTGACTAAGAGTGAATCCCGCTTCATTCATTTCACATTTTAGTTATTAATGACTGGGAAAGTATTGTTTTTAATGAAGCATCAGTAGGAGAAAAAGGGATTGATAAAGTGGAATGAGAGGTCAAGAAACAGAAGCAAAAGTTACTGTTTTTGAAGTTAGCACTTGAGACCAGCAGTCCCAGGTCCTCTCTCAACCCTGCTCCAATTTTCAGTATCCAGGGCATGATTTCACTAGATAAGGTGAGGAGACACAGCAGCTTGCTACCTATGGACGGGACCTGCCTACTTTTGCATCATTTCCACTCCTCCTCTTCTACTTGCCAGCCTTGACAATCAGTCAACCTCCACATAAGTCAGTTTGATGCACTAAACCAGCAGAAAGTTAACAGAAAAAGCAAAACCAGATTTAAGCCAGCTCTGCAGAGAACCACAAGCAGAGCCAGAACAGGCATTAAGAAAAGTCAGGGCAGCAACACCACGAAGGCTGGGAGCGAAGCACGAAAGAGCAGGTCATGGGGAGTACGAGATGTCCCACATTTACCGACAACCTGTTCTATCAGCTGACCAGCATGCAAAACTTTACTCTACAGGAATTTATGAAACCTACTGCTGCTTTCCATCAGTTAGACGAAATGCAGTTAGCAAGAGGATATTCTTTGTGTGGAAACATCTGCTTATAGAGACAAGTAGCAAGATGCAGCGAGTCCAATACATCTTTATTTGGCTCCCTCAAATACTAATTGACACTGTTGTTAAAAATGTGTCAAGATAAATAGAGTGTTGTCACCCAGCTGGCCCCCAGCAGCGCAGAGCAGCCAGCATCAGCGATGGTGGGACATGTCAAACCACTGACTCAACTCATACCCTTGGGCAAACCACAGCCACATTGCCTACCTCGACTGCAGAAGCTTTGTCAGTGCTGCAGTTGCACAAGCAGGAAAAGGTTATTTAGTTGTCAGACCTGGTGAAATTTAAGGTGGGCATTCTGCCGATCACAATTTCCACCTTACAGCTGAGAGGACTTTAGATGAAGCTCTCTGTGCTCTCTTCCCAGGGACCCCTACCACTCTCACCGGTAGCTTTCCAAACGCGCAGCCACATAGTTGGAGAAGAGACGTAGGTGCTACACTGACGAGACTGGTGCCTCACAAAAAAACCCAAGTGTGCCACAATGTGGAAATATACAGAGATGAGTTTTCTCAAATGCATCTACCCACACACTGCAAAATTGGTGGGTTTAATTACAACCTTGCCTCCTTTCTTTATATCTAAACATGAAAGAGATTTCTGTTTAGTCAATCTAAAGCACAATCTGCAGCTTACAGGGAGTTTTCAAGCTTATCAGGGCAAACTCTGTTCAGTTTTAGTTCCACTGTTTGGTATTCAACAATCTACCTCTCGCTCAAATACGCGAAATCTAATGGCATTAACCAGACAAGTGCCAGTCCTCTAAGTAATAGTTATAAAAGAACTTTAACCCCCAGGTCCAGTTTTATCGAACAGAAATGTTTATTAGTAACTTGTTTCTAAAGTGATATTATTCACACTATCTTTTACAAATTTTATATTGCTTTTTAAAGCTTTTAAGCAGCACTTCAGGTCAGCAGGTCACCTCCAATGCATTCCTTTCACATGAAAGGAGTTTTGCAGTTTTTACTTTGATTTAAAGCTCAGTAAGTGATTCATGTTACTAGATACATCCACAGAATACATTTTACTAATTAAGTGAAATGCTGCTTTTCATCTGAGACTTCCCTGTGATGGCTAGAGAGGCCCCATTTTATTAGTCCAAAAAGGGAGAAGGCAATTAAGGCCTAAAATTTCTCAGGGTCAAACGGCCACTGGCATCAGAATGAAGAATAAGAGTGAAATTTGAGCGATTCCCCTCTCACACTACTCAGGGCTAACTATAACTCTGCAACACTAAACTCCGTGAATTAAGCGGGGCTTTGTTAAGTGAGCCTCTGCAGGATGTTTCCCTGCAGCAACACCTGCATCATGAGCATCTGCAGTGAATTTTCCCAATCTGAAAGTTCCTTTTATGGACAAAACAGGCAGAATTTCTCGTTGGCTAATCTTTATTTGTCTATGGTGAAACTACAGGACACACAGGTACTTCCCAGCTTCCTGATCTTTACATCAGCTCTGTCCCAACAACATGTTTAACTGGACTTTGGTTTCCATGAAAAGATTAAACAAAAGACTTAAATCCTTAAATACGGGGAACAGCTACCCTGGGGTTTGGGTTTACTCCACTGACTACAGAGGAAGTCCCTGAGCAGCTTTACTCTCAGGAGTGCTAATTAGCAGTTCACAGTATTTTAAAAACTGCTTTCGTCTTTGTTTTCTAATTGCTTTATGTTTTTATTCTTTATAACAATTTCCTAATTGATTTTCAGGTTTTAGTTATTTGTCCACAATAAATTTTACCGCAGTGTTTATCTCAGCACCAAGGTCCCTTGGGGTTGTTTTCTTTTGGTTGTTGTTTGTTGGGGTTTTTTTTAAATAATCAACACAACCTCAAATTACTATATCAGTCAATACAATACATAACATCAAAAAACGTTCTTTATAATATGCTAAAGGTGGCTGTAATTTTGCAAGGCAAACCAAACCCTATTTAGAATTGACAGCTTTGGAATAGAAGTCAAGGACTGGATCGGAACGAGCTATTTCCAACCCTCTTTCCCATGGCAGAATTCCATGCCCAAAAAGCCGACTTTTGCTTGCAATTGTATTTTCAGAAGCTTCACATGACAATCAGTATTTGGAATTCTGAAATAATTTAGGCCTGCCAAAACAAAATATACCGCATAGTCTAAATTTAAATAGTATTTACCATAAAAAAACCCAATAAGATTAAGGACCGTGTTTTAATTTCATACATATGAGTTGTATTATATAAATTATGTTTCTATTAGGATTAGAAAAACATTAACAACTGCAGTGTTACTGGTTGAATTTATGTAAGAATACTGACAGATCTGCTTTTAACTCCTTAGAGCAAATTTATGTTTAATACAAGCACTATTCCTCCCATACTCATCTCTAGCATTGAAGATCAAGTAATACTCTCGTCAACCTTTGTGAGGATCTCCTTTTATCTAAATGCATAGTATGCATTAATTAGTAATCAGTTGTGGACATTTAAAAGCAGTGTTTTGACAGGCTTTTTCTCCTCACACAAAAGGCCCAGAAAGTCATCAACTACGGAGGAAGTGACAAGCACATACTGATACACATACAAATCATGAAAACTTTGATTATTTGAAGTCCTTGTTGCAAAGCACACAAGTAGCTGACCTGAAAGCAGGTGTCCTAGCCTCAAGCCTGTTCAGAATTTTCAAGTTCAGTTTTCTCATGTTCCAGTTTCTTATAAAATTTAAAAAAAATACAATAGTTATTGCACCAGAAAAAGTGTAACTGCTTCTGGTCTGGCATGTAGGACCCATTGTGGAAGTGTGAAACAGATTTAGGCAGTCTCTAGTGAATACAGATACTTATTTATATGAAATCAAGCATCTCTAATGGGAGAAACTGAGATTTCCTATCAAAAGCTATTTGAAGGCCTAGTGAAAAAGGAGATAAAATCTCTCCAATCAAAGAAGGAAAGCCAGGTGACCACAGCCTGGGTACACATCTTAAACTTGTGTTGCTTTAAATGATGCTGCAAATCCATTCTCTTCACAGTTTTGCAATAATCTAGTCTTCCTCAAAAGCCTCTGGAGAGACCTGGCAAATCTGGTAAAATTCATACATTATTTCAGAATAATCAATACCACAATTTTCAACCCCTCCACTCCCAAAATTTTTCTTCACCAGATGGTTTTTATATTAACCAATTCTCTATGTTTTACAGGGTCTCTCAGCAAAGGTCCATGGGACCATCTCACTGCAGGATACAAAAGCACCAAGATATGCTTCCTAGCAATGGAGAAGGATACATGTGAAAACAGCCATCGAACTTCTAAGAAGCCCACCACACACGTGTCTTCCCCAGAAATTATGGGAAGGTGTGGGGAGAGATGAAAACAAAAACACTCAAGAAGCATCTCACAGCAAGACAAAACACTTGACAGGCACAATGAGATATTTGGGGTGATAGCTGCTTTTAAAAATAGCAGCAAAGTCAAGGTAAATTAAAAAGTGAAACAAATTTAAAGACGACCTAGGGATCCCAGTAACTTCCATTTTTTTCCTCCAGTTTTTAAATTTTAACCATAAAGATGATAGACCTTCTGTGTTAAAATAGTGACTAATACTATTGGTATGTCCAAAAATATTACACAGACTGATGATAACACTCTGCAAATAGGGAAACTGCTGACACAGCTATTGCTTTGTAGCTCTGCAAACCAATCACCAGTTGAATATTGAAGAGAAAAATGAGCCATGGTCATCAAGACTGCTCCTATTTTCCAAACATGAAAGACTAACTTTTTAAAAAAAATCACTTAAAGGAGTTTTGAAAGACAGTCTACAAGCAGAACTACATTTTTATTCAACTATTTTGTTTAAACAACTCAGGATGACCCTGGGAGGACTGCTACTACACAGCGTGCAGTAGGCTCTTGCACCACTTTATTCAACAGTTTCTGCTCAAGACTTGCACAACTTACAGAGCTCTTCATAAAGAAACAGAAAGGCTCGCTGAGTAACTAAGGAGTTAATATTCAGCACATAACTATACAAATATTCTATATTAGTAAAAGCCAGTATTCCACCAAAAGACAGAGTCCCAAACTTCTCCATCAACCTGCTCCATCCTCCCCACCATCCCCAGCGCTTCTTGTGTCAGCAGAGTGGGAGATCTGGTCCAGGGAACTGTGGGTTTGTTGCTGTTGTGGGTTTTATTTAGTTGGAGGTTTTTTATTGTTTTATTTAAACATATTTGGCAGGGGAGGCCTTAGTTTTACATTCAGAGCAGCTCTCCTACCTAGTTCACTTTATAGCAATGCAAGTGTTTGTGTTTCATTAAATGAAGAGACAGAAACGAGCAGCTGGAGGAGGACACGCCACACCACCTTCCAGCAGCAGTACCAGGGCAGTGAAAGGGAAGTCATGCCTCACAAATTCCCAGGTTTCTCCTCTAAAGCAGCCAACACATCTTAGAATGGGGTGATCCTGCAGAAGATCTCCAGATCTTCTGATCAGAGGCTCTGACAGGCTCCTTCAGGTAAGGCTCTTTAAAGAAAGTGCTGCCATAGCGCAGATGGGAGTGCAGCTACTGGCTAAACAACAGAAACCAAAAGTATCAATAAATGGTCAATTTTCACAGTGGAGAGAGGTTACTAGTGAATTCTCATGCTCTCTGCTGGGACTGCTGCTGTTTAACATTCACAAATGACAGGGAAATGTGGTGGGGACAGGGAAGAGAAGGCTGCCAGAACCACGTAATTTTTCAGTTCTAGAAAATATAAACTCACTGCAAAAAGATCTCATGACTCTAAATGAATGGATGATAAGATAGCTATAGTAATCAATGATGATAAAAGCAAAAATAAAAAACCTCCACACTCAAAAATCAAACCTTAAAGAATTACTAGCAAAATAATAAAACAGTTATCATTATGCCAGTATACTAGCCATGGATTATCAGAGTCACCAAACTAAATTATCAGGCAATAGGACTGAAAGTCAAAAAAACCTAGTTTTTCATACAGCACGAGTGTTCAGGTGTGGAAGTAATGGCTACAAAACATTGTGAATGTGGAAAATACATATTACTTCAAAAAGCAACTGCACATGCAGGTCCACAAAGCACTACAGAATACAATAATGCTTATATGTATTTCTTGCTGAACATTATCTAAGAAAACAGCACTGTAGGCTCGTCGTGCCCATGCATCTTCCCCAAAGCAATTGCTATGAGCCTCTTCCAGATGGATCTCTGGTCTGCACTGGCAGTGGTGCTGTGGAAACAACCTGTATCTAAAGTAATTAGCATGTTTATTGCCTAGCTCCCCAGTGTAACCAGGCTTCAGTATCACTAATTCTTGGATAAATCTTACTTCCCAAGAATTTTAAGCGAAAGCCAAAAGTCTCAAAAGACAAGCTGAACTGATACCAGTTTTCCCTTTCTCAGCACAAGGAACTGCATACAATACATAAACTAAAACCCAGCCGATGTGAACCATTTGACTGTTGGAAATAATACATCAGTCAACAACAAAATGTCCTGCCAAAAATCCTGAGGTAGAGAATTACAACAATAACCTTAAACTGTGAAAACACTACAGAACGTGAAGACTTTTTCAGTAAAGGAAGTAGAGAAGAGATGCTTTAAAGGACAGTTACATTAACTGACATCACACAGTATTAAGAACAACACTTCTATAGTTATTTCCATAAATGAAAAATTATTACACTCAGGAGCAAAACAGCACTCAAGCACTTACTTTCTTCAGAAGAACTTTTGGGTCACAAAATACCTATCTCAGTAAAGAGAATTTATTTATGTAATTACTATGGTAACAATTAAACAGAACGTCACAGCTTTCTAGCAGTTTCATTTCTAATTGACTTACACAGTCCCAGTTCCCGGAACAACAATTAAGAGCAGTTCCAGGAATTATTTTTCCAAGTACAAGCAGAGACATGACAACGAAGCACCTCTGAGATTTTCGGTTAAAGCCAGTAATTCAGTTTCAAGTCTCATGTTCTTTCCAGTTTCTCATGAGCTGCACAAATTTAGGTACAACGTACCACCGCCAATTCTCTTAATCCAGCTAAAAGTGGTAAGTGTGCTGGGAAACTTTGTAGACAGCCGTTTCTGAAAGAGCAGGACAGTATCTCTTACCAACATAACCAAGGAGTCAACGAATTACGAATTGAACAAAAAAGGATACAACAGATAACGTGCAGAGGATGTGGATGAGCATGTACAGAAAGACCAATTCTCTAGAAAATGTAGTATTAGTTAGGGGATGGTGCATGTCCTGAAACTATTAAGAGCAGACTGCTCTATGATATTTAAAAGCAAAAAGGACTATAAATATCTTGCAACGTGCTTCATATAATCGAAGAGAAAAATAGGACAAAGAAACTGGAGTTCCAAAAACAATATCCCGTGCTTCATACCAAAATATGGCACATAAGCATGAAAACTGTTTTATGCAATGGATTTATCAACCACTTTTAGAAAATATTTCAGTCTGAAGAAAATTACACATGACAAAGAGGAGAAAGAAAAAACTAAAGTTGTAACAAACCTATCACTGTAACATCATCTTGGGCATAAACCCATCCCTCAAAACGAGTTTTGACCTTAATTTGAGCCAATACTTCTGTGGCTACCATTACAGAATATCCCAAGCTCAGTTACCTCGGTGTATTTAGTATTTCCTCAAGGCAGACAAAACCTGGCAGTCAGCGTGTTGCGCTTAGCTTTCAAAGCAGAAGCATATGCAGAGCTTCTGAGCGCTCAGCTGACAGAATTTAACAAGATGTCTTCAATTAAACATTTCTGCCTTACAAGCAGTTATTTAACAATCAGAGAAAATACAGTATAACAGAGGTAAGGAGTAGCGCACTGGAAATCAGACTAACAAGAGAAAAGTAAAAAAAGTCTTGGGCTATTAAGTCTCCATTAAAAATACATTCTTCCAAATCTGAAAACAAGCAACTGAATCTTGACAGTGTGATACAGAATAGTACAAAAATCACTCAAAACACCCCAAACTTTTCAATAACTTGTCTGAACAGATCTGAAACAAAAACTTGGAAGACACTGGTACCTGTATTTTTTGATGTTACACCCATTTTACAGTTACTTTTTAGTAATTTTACAAATCTAGTATTTTAACATTTACTAAATGTTTTTCCTACTGTTTTCTCTCAAAGTTTTGCAGCTAGCTCTGAGTCAGATATTACAGTGCTTTCTGCTAAAAAAAGTTCCGATCTCCTTACGGCCCCAGCTTTTTTCTGGTTATCATTTCACTCTCCTGCCCCTCCTCTTGAGGGCAATTTCACTGATCTGCAGCATTAGTTGGCTTCCTTAACTGCAAACTGTAAATTTGTACAACGATACCAGAAACAATTCTAAAATTAGTATGCCAGCATTAGCTTTTAGTTTTGAGATGGAAAAAATATAACTAATACTGTCAAACACATGAGTATCCCTCAGTAAATGATGGAGTCAGAAGCATCTTAACACTAAAACATGCAGACTACCCACGGAGTTACTCTAGGATCCTCAAAAAGACTAAAGAAACCTGAATACAATGCAATATATCTGCTTTAACTTTTTTCTAACCCCAAAAGATGTAGCTGAGCTAGTAAAGAAGGGCGAAAACACTAAAAAGGGGCAAAAAAATCAAAACAATTTATGTAAGATCTAAGTGAGTGTGTCTATGTGGTAAACTATAGCTACAGCTATGGTCACTTAGACCTCAGCAACATCTGCAAGAAGCTCGAGCTGCCATTTCCCCAAATTAAGCCAGTATTATTTTTCAGAAAATAATGTAAGACATGATATTCAGTGCCTTTCCTCATGGCCACACACACAAATCTTTTTTGAAGACTTATCAGTGAAGGCTAGGCTCAGGAAAAACATGCTGGAAGGCAGAACATTTCCCCCTTAAATATTTAGAGCAAAATGACGCAGGAAATTACTGATTTATAGTGCTTTAAAACACTTTATTTCCAGTTTACACCATAAGGTCAAGCCTAAATGCTTTTCTGTGTAAATACAATGGCCTAATATACAATGTCTGATTGCTGGATGTCACAGAGGACAAATGCTGGTCACTACTTTATACAAAATTTTAAGCTACTTTAATTCACTTTGACAGTCTGTAGGATAGTAGGAAGAATGGATGGGAATAATGGCATGCTGTCACTCTGAATTATTTGACTAACAAATAACAGATATGTAGAGAGAGCTGCAATATAGCCAGGTGACAGCACCATGACATTTTTGTTGCCAATGCAACCTTCTCATTTTTAGCTTCCTTCAAGCTTGTTAAAAATTGGGCTGAGCTTTTTTTTTTTTCCCTTAGCTGTCTGAATTACATAAACTACTAGAGTAGAGTGTAAAGGTAAGTGACTTTAGAGAAAACGTGGTTTTGGACAAAAACGCCCGAGTGCTAAAGTACAAAAGCAAGTTACATCCTGCTGATTCCCAGGGAAATGACACAAATTTGCGTTTGAAACTCAGAGCACTTCTATTTGGATGACTTCACAGGGATTGAGGAAAGCAATGTTAATCATCTTCAAGTTTTAAAATCAACAGTTATAAAAAGACAAAGATCATTGTGGTTTTTTTTCCTGAAATATCACATATCAGATTCCCCACTTCACATCTGAATAGTACCAATGCAAAAACTTCCCTCCCTCTGGGAAGGCCTTGTGCTACACATGTATGCAGTGAAGGATCCATACTCAGCATCCAATCTTCCCACCTGCAAGGGTGCCCAGCTGAGATACAGGTGTGTGCATCTTGGGTCTTCATAGAGATAATGAAGAAGCCAACCCTCCTTTTAAAATGGCAAAATTTAAAAAGTAACATATCCTAAAAGAATGTCACAATTTTGAGAATACTTTTGATGCTTTTTGTTGTTGTTGTTTTTTGGTGCACTCAGACACTCCTCAGTGTAGGGAGCAGATGAAAATCAAGACATTTGCATGGCCTCTGCTGTCTCCTTCCTCTGTGCAACACTTGCTCCCTGACCGCTTATCTTTCAGTTGTATTTCTACTGGCATATAATTAGAAACTGGAACACGTGCAGAAAAGAATGTATGTGACTCTCCCTGAAGTAATAAATCAGTGACACTAGGCAATACACGAAGAGCACCTATCAACAAAGCAGTAAAACTGACTTAGCTGGTAAGGTACATTAAATTACCAAATGATCAAAACCTGTGTTTCCCTTGATCTCATTAAATGACAAATATCCTGTTGTTCCCACAAGAAAAATGTTAAATCCTTCAATAACAACATGCTTTTCTATTCAAGCTCCCTGAATTTTTATTGCAAAAAAGTCTCGGTCATTTGTAAACAGAGCAAAACCAAAGTTTCAGTGTTTCTAACAAAACCACCATGCTTTGCATCCTATTTTGAGAAAATTGAAGTCTTTTTCTCCTAGTTTTACTTCCTGAAATTTAAGGAAAATAAAATAAGCTTCTAAAGATTTTTTTTTTTTTTTTTTTAAAATTCAGTTGGCCTTTGTGGAAGAAATTTCACTGAAACATACTCCCACAGAAACCCTACATTTTGCCAATATGTTTTCTAACAAGAAGCATTTCAAACTCTTGCTGCTAGTCCTACAATCACGTTGTGGTATCTCTTTTAGCACTTTCGAAATAGAAGCTCACTGATCAGGGTTTTAAAAGGCATCATACTCATTTTAAAACTTGATCATGCCATGAACTAACACTGTGCATGATTTAATTGAACTATTTGAACAGTTTTACTGCAGTTGCATACAACCATGTCAAACTTGGTACGTTTACTTTCTATGGCTTGAGCAACACAAGAAGGTTGGGATGATTTGGAAACTTTCTTCTCTCTCCAAGGAATCTGAAACCGCCAGGCTTACAGAAGCCCCCCCAAAATGTTTCCCTCAAACTCCAGAGCGTGTAAAAATCACACGTTACCTAGAGAATGATGCAATTCGAAGTCTGTTGAATTTTACAGCTTCTCCTATTATTTGCACTAGAAAAACAAACCTGAACTGCAGCTTAGTCATTTCTCCTAAACTTACCTTTCACATACTTTCTACTTTGATCATTTCCTGCCATCAGCACGAGGGGCAATGCTGAAGCCGTGCATGTTCGAACCGTACAGACGTGGAGCAAAACCTGCCTCTCGCAGGCGTGAAGACTTCACAGCTACACCTACAGCCTCCAGCACAGCTAGGGCAAAGGCAACTAAAAGTGCACTTTGATTGCCAGGTCTGTGCAAGAAGAACAGTGCAGATGCACAGCATGGTCAGACATTAAATAAACAGTTTCCAGTCATACAGACCTCCAAACACCTTTCTCCCTCCCACCAGAAAATGAAAATCGTTTTTAAGAAAGGCTGGGGGACAGAAACAAAGGGTTCACTTTTAAAAAAATAAAACCCCCAATTTTATTGACTCTACTATAGAGGTGAAATTAAAAAGTCATAGCTACCATAGATTTCTGTTGTATTTTAATAAGGGTAACCCACCTGTCTCAGAAAATTTAGAGATAAAAAGAGGACTTAAAAACACAAGTTGACCTTGAAATTTCAACACATTGCTTCTAGTAAGGACACAGACCATTTTCACACTGACTTAGGTATATACGTTTAAGTTGTTCTGTGCACCTATACATTCCAGTGTTTTGCTATCTCCGAGGGAGACAGACATGGAATGCATAGAAACAGCTGTCAAATTTAAAGGAGTTACTTTGTTTTGGATGTCATACTACTCTGCTGTCTTCACTTTCACTGTAGAGAAAATGCCCCATTTCTGCTTTTGGTTAGCGTGGTATCTGTTATGGGCAGCTCCACTGACTTCGTTACAAATACACCAATATAAAACTTGCTTAGAAACCAAAGCAAATATGTAAAGTATTACAGTTCAACCTGCACCCACAAGTACAGACAGAAGCCTTACATAAAAATGTCCCTGGTTAAGAAAAGCTCATAGAAGGCACCTCAACTCAGACACAACAATCCATCAGTAGGAGTTCTGCTAAGTAGACTTCCCTATTTATTTATTTTTTTTTAAACTTACATATCTAACAAGTTCCTCATTTGTTATTCAGTGGGCATTTTCTATAGCTATTCTGAAGCATAAAAACCAATGATTAAGCCATAGCAAAAAACAAGATAGGTTTTACCATTCGCTTCCAATGAAATAAAAGGCTGTAAATTAAGGCATTTCTGAAGTTAGACCCACAAATGACAATCTCAAAGAACCTGAATTCATCTCTCTGCTACCTGACTCTTTATTCTGTCTGGTTTAACTGCAGGTGATATGAAGTATCCATAGCATAATTTGTCTGTGATTTTCTAACCCTCTAGATTGGCTGACATGAGTCTTTAGACTGTAACATGACAAGGAAAATGGAAACCAATATCAACACTGAAGACAGTTGGTCCAAAGCAACCACCACCCTTAAGTCAGTAAGAAAACTTACAGCATCTTTGGATATTCGCCTTACAAAGCTGTCATCCTTTATCACCCCTATTCATTTCAAATAGGAAAACATGAATATGCATAGTTTGCTTGTATTACTGCTCATGTTTACCGTCCTTTGTGGAAAAAATAATCAGGCATACATGGCTCTTTTTTATTATGCTATAAATATCACTATTTCAAACCATTTACATGAAAATAAATTACAGGGTAGTAGACCAGAAGCACAGATCTCACTCTTGAGCTTAGCAGAGGTTTTTAAACTTCACACAGCCAACACTAAGTTAATGTCTGGCCAAGAGTCAAAACAATAAAGATTTGAAAGCCTCAAAATTGAACATTCTCCCACAACACTTACAGCACAGTTTCACAATTGGCTTAAACCAGTTTAGGTGCGCTGGTGCTTGTCTGAGTTACCCACCTGCACTTTCGGCTCCATCCCTTGCATTAGCGTTAGCACAGCTATGACAGTGGAAATGATGTGTTAGGATTAGTGTTAAACCAAATAGTTCTCCTCCTTCAGCTGAGTGCATACATACACACGGCACAAGGGAAGAAGCAGAGAGAGGCCTGAAGGGACGGCAGTAGGATTACTTCGAGCAACAGCCCGCATTTAAACTGTGTAAGTGAATCGTAAAAACCGTATCAGAACCCAATGAATTCAAGTAGTACAGAGAGAGTTACAGTAATAATTGTAAGCAGAAGTAGGAGCTTTGTGGTCTTTCCTAAATAATGGGTACCTAATCTTATCCGCTGCCCCTGTACCAACCAACATTTTCTTTTTTTTTTTTTTTTCCTGAGATGACATGACTGATAACTACTGAAACTTACAGCTAATGAATTTCAGTACTACTGCTTCTACTTCAGATTTGAAGGACTTGCTTAGCCAAAAGCTAACTTTTTCCATCTCTACCACTGAACCACTAAACCACCCCAGGCACCGGCTGAGAAAGTTTAACAAGACCCCAAAACTGGAGGACGGGGCACGCAGGGCAGCGTATGCTGCAGGCCACGGACTGGATCTCACTCTAACACCACCACTGGAAGCACCTGGAGGAGCCAAACCCTATTGCACGGATGGCTCGCTGAGAACTGCAGGGGAAGCCTTCTGATCTCAACGCAGTGCCTTTTTCCGAGGCTGAACACCTGTTACAGCAACGGATGAAAAACCCCTCATAACAAGAGCACTTGCTCAGAGCGTGAGATGTGGGTTCCAGCCTACCTTCTCCTGCCAGGGTCAAACCGACACCTCCCAGAGAGACGCCTTGCCCCTTCCAGGAAGATTATTAATACCAATCCAAGTGAAAATGGTTCATTTGTGACAAATGTTCTTTTGACCCACCTTCAGACCTCTGTAGAAGCTTAGCTGGTGGAAAAATGGCTTTTCCTTTTCTACGTCTTTTGCATTCGAGAGCCTCACTCCATTCCTTCCGAGATTTCAGTAGAATGTTTTAAAATATCATGTGAGAAGCATGTCCTTTGTCCCTCCTCCAAAGTTGTGACAGTTCTTTTCGTACCTTCTAGGCATTAGCTGATTGCCACACTGAAAATAAACTGCCAAATGTGGTCAACAGTGTAATAACAAAGTTCATAAAGTACTGAATTTGTTTCAAAAAACTTCAAGATATGGGCTGGAAGGAAAGAGTAGTTGTGGGGTAGGGCGGGAAGACAGCTGAAGTACTTGTAATAGTTGTTTACTGGTACTAATGGTATGCTAAATAATCATTTAAGTGATCTTACAATGCACAATTTAAAGGGTCTATTTGCTGACTTACACATTTAGAAAGTAATACTTCTTCACATTAATCAAGTTCAAGTTCTGCTTTTTGGCAACGGTTCTCCCCTGACAAGCATTTTCATGTCAGTATTTATCTATACTAATTAGCTTACCAGCTTGAACAACTCTTATGAAACTTTTTTTCCCTAACGTCTTACATTCCAGTTTTGTGAAGGAAACCAAACTAATACCATAGGGTCTTTTTAAAAACTCTATAAATTCATATAAATCTTATTGAATGACTATGGTAAATTCTTTCAATAGCTTCATAATGTTATCCTTTGTAAAAAATCGAATAGGAACGTGACTGCGGGGTTTGTGCTGTCTCCGACAGGCAGAAGTTAAAATCCTCTCATACAAAATCAGAGGCCTCCATTCGTCCAAAACTGCAAGAGGCTGCAAGCACTAGATGCCGTGATTGCAAGTAATTTGGCATGAAAGTGAAATACATCCTCAAGAACTACATGGATAAACAGCAGTAATTCTGACATGGAATCAGACTACCTCAGTCTTGCCCAGAGAATACATCTTGGGCAAAATCTTAAACTAAAGATGTAGAAAATAAAAAGTAATTGCCTTAGAACTAAACAAACAAATGCCTTTCTACAAGTTCTGTTTCCCTGACCCATTTCATCCTGTATGTTTGAAATAGTTTGCAAAATAATTCATGAAGCTTCTTCCATTTCCTTCCTATCATTCCTAGTATTTGCTTAATACAGCAGTTGATTTTTTTAATTTTTTTTTTTTCCATAAAACGTTGATGTTTTGCACTTGCAGAGTATCTTGAATAAGAATTTTTAGTCATGGAATGTTTGTCAATTTTCTGTCAATTCCAATTAAACTTTGAATTTCTACTCCTATGATTTAGAAAGTATAAGCTTGAGTAGAGCCAGAATTTGCCACACTGTTAGGGAAAGCCATTTAACTTATTTCCTGCATATAAGGTGGAAAGAAATTTCAAATACTGACATTATTTCACTCATGTTTGCAGAGTTATTGAATAAATGTATATTTTTTTAAAGGTCAAGAAAATGCAAATGAGAGTTCAGGAACTGTAGCATTTTGTTCTACAGTAAGGCATCTCTTTTCCTGCCTGACATTTTAGAAATTCATTAGAAATTCATCCTATTCCTATCCATTCAAAATGATGTTGCCAAGAATGTTTACTAATCTTTTTTCCATTTTCCTTCCCTCTGAACAATGTCAACATCCATTTTTCAAGCTTTTCATCTTTATGATCCTTTAACTTTGCTTTTTAGCCCATCCCTTTTAAGTCACTTACTCTACAGATTAAAGCTTGAAAAAATTTGGTGTTATCTAACCGCCCACTAGCCTACTGTAAGATCAGCTACGCTTGACTTATGTCATAATCACACACTTCTAATGCACAATGCCATGCTGCCTCTTCTCCAGGGAATACACTGCAGTACACGTGAAGAAGTTTTCCTGAATTAATTTGTAAAGTACAACTCCAAACATCACCTCGGGATGTATCACGATATATGTTATAAATTGCCAGCTCTCCATGTCACTGTCCCTGACATCTGTACAATGTCTACCACACATACTGTAGGGCCTCTGAGAAATACTGTACTACATAGCAGCAGAACCATTTTCAATCACCTTTCAAGAATTTCCTATCTTGCCAAGGGGGCTCATTAAACTACTCCAAAGATGCAATGGAAATGGTGATTTTGTTCTTCATGCAAAGTAATTTCTCCCTTAAAGCAAGGCTACATAAATGGGCAGAGGGTTATAAGCGGCAGTGCCTAACACACATACACGCACACTATTCCTAACTGCAGAAAACTAAGAATTTAAAATCGAGGGTGCAGGGAGGGGTAAAAGCAGGTGTGGCATTTCTTCCCTGCTATTGCTGCATATATCGGAGGGAGGTGGGGGCCACCATTTTAAATGTACCAGATAACAAATGGACATGTTGATAATATCTTATCCAATTATTGCTTGCTCCTCTGGATATCTTTATAATCACATTCTCAGAAAAATTTACTTTGCACACTAAAACATTTGAGAATGTAAGCAAAAACTGCTGCTGGGACTTTCCATGAGTTACACAAAAAATGCAACTCAAGAACCTTCACGCAAGTATTTATCAGTCATCTGTTAGTGGCCTAAAACACTGCTGTAACTGCTCGTGTATTTACAATGCAAACAACCCATCTGCATATTCCATAATACCATTTACATAATTCCAGGTAAGCCTAATGCATTCATTAGCATTAACTGGACCTTTGAGGTAACAAAGCTTCTTTTACCATTAGACACCGCACATTTCTATCAGTGCTATCACAAAAATTACTTTCAAGCTTGCAGTATCGTGCTTTAAAAAATTAATCCCATATTTTCAATCTCTGTCTCAGCTATTGTAGATAAACAAACCAAGTAAAGCCAAGCAAAAGCTGTAAAATGTAAGCAGAGGCTACATATAATGTTTTCAGAAATGAAATATTCCAAAACTATCTTCAGAACTTGTATGAGAAACTCCAGGACACAGTTGCGCACTTTTCTCCATCACTGTACATGGGAAGCTTTTCCCAAAACCCTGCTCCAAAGACTTTTATGCAAAATCAAAATGAAACAAGAACAATATTGTCAGATTAGTAATATTTTTAAAGATTCTCCCATTTTCTCATTCTACTAAGAAGTTCCCCTGTAACTTAGAGTATTTAGACACCTTCAAGTAGACTTGTAAGTATTGGAAGGATTATGTTATGCTAAGGGATACTGTAACAACTGAAAAACAGTCCCAACAGCAGCACTTTAGATACGAAATTCCACTTCAAAGGAGAGGGTTCCAGCTAGGAAAGCAACAGAATATACTTATTTGCCTCTTAGTTGCTTAAAAATTACGAATCAACATATGCTGGTTTTCCTTTCAGCCTGTATCTGCTTTTACATAGTATTTCTTAAGTAAAAACATGTTCTCTGTAGTCAGCTTCTCTTTACAATACTAAGTATGTAAAGGACAGCAGAGGAAACAGCAAGGAAGGGACTCTATATGTAGTTCAAAGAAACTGCTTACATACACACATACAATAAATACTGGGAAGAAGTGTTTCAAAACTAGAATTTGACTAAAAGTGGCATTTCTTAAAGTATGATTGTCATATTCATTGCACATATTTTTAAGCCCAAAGAACCAAAGCAATCCATTGTGCTCAAGTTATTTAGAGAGACTGCAACAACAAAACACCTTTGCTATACATGTATTTGGGTTTAAAAAGCCCTCCTCACCATGAATCCAATAGCAGAGGGGGGAAGAAGAAAAAAAAAAAAAAAAAAATCCAGCAGCCTGAATTTATACAAAAGGAGAGAAATTGTTTCTTTTTTCTGCAAGTGGCAGAGGAGCAGTTACATTTCCTATGAAGGAAACTGAAACAATTGTAAAGGGAAAACAAGCATTTCAAATGCACAGGAATGAAGAACTCTCATTTTGTCATTTTACTCTGAGCTTCCTTTTCCCTTTTAAAGCAATTACACTCAGAGACATTATTTTAACTTAGAGAACCTAACGGACTCACAGCCCAAATACTTTAGTTTCTCTTGCCCTTTTTTTTTTTTTCCAGTATTTGGAAGATTTTTGGCAGCTCTGTATTAGAACAGAGCTAATAAAGCAAAAATAATCAGGAAAGGTTAAGCTTTCAGTGGAAAATATTTACAGTTTTCTTTTAGCTTTTACTTGTAACTTATATGTGCAGTTTCATTTGCATTAAGCTAACAAGTTTCCTGATATGGAGCAGACTTTAACTGGCTATACAATAGTCTTGCAGGATTAGTCTGGCTAGATAAAAATAGTCTGTTCACCATAAGTCTCATAATGCTCATTTAAAAACTTGCCTACTAGACTGGAAAAATTTTAGGGGGGGAGGGAAGAGAATTTTCAGTGCGTCAACTACTTCACACTGTCTTCATAGGTGGACACCATCACTGCATTTTAAGGCGGCAGTAAGCCACTTACTGGAAGCAGCCTTACAGCACTCACCAGTGTCTGAGCAGGCAGCTCCTGAACCGTAGCTGAGAAGATCAAAGTTCCCAGCCCCGCTTCCTCTCTACCTACCTCCCCAGAGACTTACGGAGTTGAATCAAGTGAAGTCTTTTAATAGATTCTTTCGCTTGGCAGGAATCTAATCTAAAATTACAAATTTTTAATCTTCTTATGTTTTTATCGCATTCACTAGCCATGGTAATTATCCCAATATCATATTTAATAAAGGGTTCTCCATCCAAGGACTTCAAACTGTTTTTAACAATTAAGATGGCCTCGCATCCCCATGAGGAAATGAGGGAGCTCTTACACAGAGGGAAGCTAAAGCACAAAGTCATAGAAAACTTTGCCAGGGCTGGAACAGAAAATCTGTGGCACAGCCAGAAACAGACTTCCTGGCTCCCAACCCTACGTCTCAACCATAATAAATGCCTTCCTATACATACACACACTCAAAGAGAAACTCTCGTAAATAGACTAAAAATGCTTCAGATGTCACCGCTAACCCATGAAAATGACTGGATAAATAATAAATAACACTTAGGGCAAAGAAAATACCGTCCTGCCAGGGTCTGTCTTCACTGCAGCAGATAGCACAAGTCCTTTTGCATAAGCACGCTTAGCCGAAGTGAGAACAAACGCCTTCACCACGATACAGTCGTGCCTCTACAAGCGGTAACATTGGTTTAGTTAAAGAACAACGGGGCTGCACATGGCGCTGTGTGCATCTCTGACAGCCTCATTTAACAGTGCATACTCTGCCTTCGGAAGCTCTCTAAGAACTTATTACAATCCTGTTGATGTTGAAGTTGTTTTCTTCCTCTAAAGTAAGAAAGAGCTTTTAGTTGTAGCATCAGTGCCAGACTAAATGTGGTACCCAAGACAAGTTCAAATTTCATTTCACCTCTGACTACAACTTCTGTTTGATTCCAGCACTGAAGACCAGGGTAACACCAGAGGAACACACAACGCTGGCCAAAACAACTCTGAAGGCTTGGAAAGCCTTCCAATACTTGTTTTATTTCAGTGAAATATTTCTTTACCACTCAACGTGGACTTCTGAATTTAAGGGATCCTGCCCCTGTGTCCTAAACGAAAGCAAGTCTCTGACTCTATGACATACGGGGGTAAGAGGAAGCAGCAGTTGTCAGTGGCAGCGTCCTACAGCCGCTCTATAGCACACTGCTAGTGTTTATAAGGACTTTTCCTCCTGATGCCCTGTTCAGTGGTGGAATAGGTTTGCCACGCATCTAAGATCACTCAAGGGTGTAAAGAGTCCTAGATATCTAAACTCTGGTATCTAAACTCATGGAAGCAGAGCTAAGTGGTATCAACTGAAGGAAGGTACAAAAACTGTTCACTGCTGAAGTGAGAGATGATTTCAATCATCTCATCAGCTCTCAGCTTTAAGGAGCCCACGCTCACTCTCCCTTCGATGCCTCTTCAAGAGCCACAGGAAGCCTGTTTGATGGAAATGCAGTCTTTGCTCATCTCGCACTAGCAAGAAATGACAGGTCCTAACTCATTCCCATCTCCGATGCAGACAGACTTACGTATGCATCTCCCTGCAGTAACAGCATTGTTTCCTTAAAAACAAAACAAAACAACCCCTCAGCATACAGGGCCCTCCCTGCAGCTGCTTCCTCCTGCCTACCACCCCTTCCCATCCCAAAGGAAAATGTGCCTGTGGTGAAGAAGCATAAGCAAGGTCATTACCACATCAGTTCTTCCTCCATAATAACTGATCAATTTTAAAGCACTGGGGCTTACTGAAGGCTTTTCCAAATCCGACGGCACAAAGCCTAACATCTTGAAATGCGACCCGAGGAAAGGAAAGCACGTGAAGAAGTTTCCTCCCTGCTTGTGCTGGAGCCCGGCCAGAAGGGAGGCTGCCCTCGACTCCCGCAGCTTGTGGTGCACTAATGCAGGTCCTTCAGCTCGGAGAAGCTCAGTTAGTGTAAGGTGCACGTACTGCTCTGCACCAAAACGGTGTAGGGGCAAGAGAAAGTCCCAAAGATAGCAGAAACATATACCCAAGCCCCAAAAATACAGCTCTGAGTAGCGCCGACGTTTGTAACAGAAGCAATAACACGGGCCACAGCAGGGCAGGGGCTCTGACAGACAGACTGATGGCTGAGGACGCACCTCCATGACTGCTCTGAAACACATTTACCATGGTAAAATGGACAGAGCGCCTGGTCAGACATCCCCACCCTTTCTCTGTGCACTCACACCTTCCCCAAAAACAGAAAATCAAGTACTGATATGTAAGACAGACCTACTCATTTCCATTCATTTCTCTCTCTAAAGATGAAATACTGCTTGAGGTTTTGACATGTGACACCAAGTTTCTGTACTTCAAGGGATTTTCATTGCACTAACTGAGCCTGACCCACGCAGTCTTCCTGTGCAAACAAAGCTGGAGCAGGAAAACTGAACTCAGAGCTCGATGCAGAACTCGGAGGCTCTTGCAGAAAACTCCCCTTTCGCCGTGCAAGGTTGCTGGGACCAGAAATGTCCACGTGTGACGACTGCTTTTGTGAGGAAAGCCAGGTAAGGCAACTTTGTGCTAAGGTACAAGTTAAGTTGGACACACAAGAGACTCTGGCTGCCAAGCTCATATTTTCATTTCTTGCTGACTTAGAAATGGAAAAGGCACTACGCTTTACGGTTAAGTATGAATTTCAAGAAGAGTAAAAAAGGTTTCTTGTGGTTATAGCCTACTAAAGTGAAACTGCTTGATTTCACCTCAAAATCAAGGTGAAAGAGTTTCACAGAAGAAACTTACCAAGACAACTTGAAATAAAATAAGCAAGATCCATTTTTGCATGTTTCTGAATTTTGTCTGATGTACCTTACATACAGAAACTATGCCAAAACCCTGTGAAGTGCTACTATTTAGTCTCCTTTACAGCAGACTAGAAAGGTTTTGCCCAGAGCCTTGCTTAGGTACAACTGATTAAAATCTAGTTCAAAAGAACCATGCCACCCAGCCAGATATGAAGAGATTTGTTATTCTAAGACTTAGAAATAGACTGGTTTTGATGCCAGAAGTGAGTCTATCCAAGCTGTTGTTAAATAAATGAGTCTGTCTAAACTGAGATTTATCTCATATCTGCCCCTAAAGGCAATAAGAGCTGCTTTTTTATATTTACTTAACAATTTAATTAGTTACAACATGTTTTCATTTCATTAATCAGTGACTAATGGGAGTATTTTGTGCATGTGCGATAAATGGCCCTCTTTAAATTATCAGAAACAATTGCATAGTGCAGTATTTGTTTTGGTATATTTATTCTGTGCTTACATATTGAAGAAAATGCTTTCTGTACCACAAAACTTTTTTAAAAAAAAACAACAACTTTTTTTGTAAAAAGAACCATCTTTCAGATTAGAAAGAGCTTGGGATATGCTTTCTAATAGGGAACAAGTTAAAAATTTCTCCTCCTGCTGCAACACATCTCAATCCTGGGACTATCTAAGAGCAACTCACAGGTTCATAATCTTTATGCCTCTCTAAGTAATTATTTAGTGAAATTATTTAATTACCTATCAATGTTACTTTGTCCCCCCTGAGGTTTGCACTGACATATTGAGGGAATAGAGATAGAACTACTCAGCTGATTTCTGGTGATTAACATGTTATCTATCACAAGCAAAGATACCTATCTATCAAAAAAAAAAAAAGTAATATTAGTTCAATCCTCCATAAAACATAAAATCCCACCGTTACTACTACCTCCAAAGAAAACCAGGAGTTTTAAGGCATGAGAGTTATTCAGACAGTGAAAAGTCTCCTCAGAACTGAAGACAAAGATCCTGCGATGAAGCTTTCGCGCTCCAACAACGTTGGCAAAGGACCTTTCAGGGAGCAGGGAAAGAGTTAACAGGAGGCTGCAGCTGCAGCAGCACTCTGCTGGTGACCATTTGCAAGGTACAGTCCCAGCAGACACATTATCGGATTAGGGGAAGGCAAACAAACCGAACTGAAACCATTCTTCAGCGAGTCCGGCCTCTTCTTCCTGTGATGTCACGCTACTAATTGCCCGAGCTCCCTTCTCTCCTCTCCAGAAGGAGCCGGGGTTGGCGAGAGGCTGCCGGGGCGCAGGACGCTGGGGCTGTGCTCTGCAGGAACAAACACGCTCTGGAATTTGGTTTCTGCCCTCGCAAGCAGCTTGCTTCCCACCCCGTGGGGCGAGCCAGCCAGCGTGCGCTCTGAGGAGCCGAAAAAGCTCGTTTTACAGAAAGAAGGCTGAGGAAGAAATGCAACTGCCGACACTTTGCGGCGTCCAGCGCACGTTCCCAGTAAATCTGGATGGATGAGGCTTCGCCATCGTGATCGGCAGCCAAAAATAAGGCAGAAAGTTCTACAACGGCTTCATCAAATCGAGGGGGGAAAAAAAATGGAACTGAGCAAGCTTTGGGATGACCTCATCTGCCACAAATGATATGGGTTTTGACTTTCGAAGATCGGCTATGTGATTACAAATAGCACTTGGGAGAGAAGAGTGACCTGCTGGAGATGTCCTCCCCTGCTACCGAGCTTGCGTTTCTTCTCTGAAGCTTTACAACAGTGCAACTAACTTACCACAAAGCACACAGTTCAAATACATCTGCAAGTGCTTCTGGAATTTAAAAAAAAGTTGCAATAAAAATACCAGAGAAACCTCCAAATCACAGGAATTTTAAATATACCATTATAATGGTAAGCTCTAATTGTTCCACTGAGGACTCCTTTAAATATACTTTATATGGGTGTATCTTTAGTATGGTGTTTGTTCTTGGCCTCATAGCAAACTGTGTTGCTATCTACATTTTTACTTGCACATTAAAAGTGCAAAATGAGACTACAACTTACATGCTTAATTTAGCAATATCGGATCTGCTTTTCGTCTTTACATTACCCTTCAGGATTTATTACTTTGTAGCGAGAAACTGGCCGTTTGGAGACATTCTTTGCAAGATTTCTGTCACCCTCTTTTATACAAATATGTATGGGAGCATTTTATTTCTGACTTGCATAAGCGTAGATCGCTTTTTAGCTATAGTACACCCCTTTCGATCCAAGACTCTCCGAACCAAAAGGAACGCAAAAATTGTCTGCGCTGCAGTGTGGATAACCGTGTTAGCAGGCAGCACACCAGCAAGCTTTTTCCAATCTACAAACCGCCGCAATAATACCGAACAAAGAACATGTTTTGAAAACTTTTCAGAGGACACATGGAAAACCTACCTATCCCGGATTGTTATCTTCATTGAAATAGTTGGGTTTTTTATTCCACTCATCTTAAACGTGACCTGCTCTACTATGGTCTTACGGACTTTGAATAAACCGCTTACTTTAAGTCGGAATAAATTAAGCAAGAAAAAGGTACTCAAAATGATTTTTGTCCATTTGGTAATATTCTGCTTCTGCTTTGTGCCTTACAACATTACCTTAATACTTTACTCCCTTATGAGAACACAGACCTGGATTAATTGTTCAGTGGTAACTGCAGTCAGGACTATGTACCCCATCACTCTCTGCATCGCCGTTTCAAACTGCTGTTTTGACCCTATAGTCTATTACTTTACATCGGACACAATTCAAAATTCGATAAAAAAGAACCGGTCCACTAGACCACAGGACATCAGATTCTCCGAAAGGCCAGTTTCAGAAAGCTTCATTCAACACAGCCTTCAGACCGTAAAAATGAAAATATTTGACAGTGACTCTACAATATAAACTGTATTAAAATACTACTGGGACTAAACTGGAATTAGAAGCCTGCACATTTCTTCAGCTGTGGAAATATATTCTGATATGCAAATGTTACGCTTTCTTCACATCAGAAAAGTTTATGATAAGACTGTAAAAGTGTTAAGCATAATAGTACACAGAAAAAGTATTGTAAGAGTTTATGTCAAATGCTTGTTCTGACAGGTTGTATGTTAGAAATGAACTTTTGGTTTCGGATTAGGTTAACCAAAGTCCAAAGAATGTCTGTCAAGTCAAAAACAAATGAAAAAGTCAGCAGGGTTTTTTTCTGAAGGTAAAACAAATGCTCATTTTTTATAATAATACAGGTTTCCAAGTTACTGAGGACGGGGGTGAAACTACCTGGTTTACACTGCAGGATCCCGTTGCTGAGGAAAACAGCATCATATTGATCCTATCACTTCAGCGAATGTGCCTGCTCTGGAGTTTCCTCTTCTCTATCTCACTCCTCCCTCCCTGCACCTTCCTTCTTAGGGACCATTACGTTCATAGGGGGCTTCAATCAATGGGCTACAAGAACTTCATTTCTCCCAGGTTTATCTGATAAAATATATGCTCTCTTCACAAGCCTGGCCCCCATAAAGCAATTAAATCTTCTGGTAGTTTAGGGCATCTGGAAACAACTCAGACAAACTCGTTTTTCTTCTCACCTCTGTCTCAGATGTCTGTGCAATTATAACAAAATAACCCTCTGATGACTGAAGTTAATGCTTTAGGTACAGTAACACTTTATAAAACTCATTTGTGAGACGTTCTTCAACTCAGTGCAACTTTTGAGCAAAACAACACCCTCTAATAAGGTAATTCAGTCTCAAACTAGTAGTTTCTTAGAAAAACATGACCTTTGCTAACTAGAAATGAGCATGTGCGTCAAGCCAAATATTTCTTCTAGGAAACTATTTGGTGTCCCATAAAGAAATGCAAGACAGTAATTTTTAGAGTGAAACTTCGTCTCAATCTTCATGTCCTAGAAATATTTTTAACCTGAGCATTTAAAATTTCAAATGTTATTTTTCTGCAAACTTCATAAAGTATAAAAATAAATTACTTGGGGCTACGTGCTGGCAAAATTAATCGTGACACTTTGAAAAGTCAAAGCCATGTAAAAGAAGAAATCTACATATATTACTGTTACAAACAGGAATACATAGACAAAAGTGCTTTAACCTTCCTGCTATGTATGTTTCCCAGCTATTAGAACATTGTGTACCTCTTCCTCAAAATTAATTTAACATTGCTGTAAAATTAAATAAATATTTAAAAGGTAAAAGTAAGTAGTAAGTGTTGTTTTTTCCTCCCCAAAACCAATGGAGTAAAGAATAAGAACTGAGTTAAAATAAATTTGCACTTTAGATTTAGGGCAGTTGCAACACAGATACAGCACTGAAGCATTTTCACTTCAGGGCACTATATGGAAGCGCGAATCAATGTTGGAGAAAACTCGTATTGAGCTGTCAGAATATATGATATGTTATCTGACTGAGTTTACTTTCCTTTGCGAAGCTTTTGCCTAATTGTTATAAATCAATTGTACATTGCCTACTACTACTGGAAAACCAAGTTACTCAAAGACTGCTAGAAACAATGCCAAGTGAATTTTAAATTTAACAGTATTTTAAATTTTTATCTACACAACTTATGAAAGGAAAATTCAAACAGTATGAGTCTAAGCTACGAAGATGGCATAGACATAAATGTCTGCATAATAACTGAAAATAGACAGTTATCTTAGTTGGGAATCCTAAAATGTTCCGATTCATATTTGACTTCAGAAAAACGCACAAAACCCCCAGCATGAGTAGAAATTCTGTACATTTTCCATGTGCCACTGACAAATCCAAAGTTCAAAATCCAGATATGCATCTCTAACGTCTCAGTGCATCTCTCCCTAAAGAGCCTGTTTAATATTAGACTCCCTCCAAAGACTTTGAGACTAAAGCCCTCAATGTCACTGCTGGGCTACGTCTCTAGGCTACTACTCTGCCCGAGCTTGGCAAAGCTGTTACCCGGGTTGAGTGACAACTTGTTCAGCAATGCCTCTGCGTTACAGCTGCGAGCACCCTGGAGCCTCACCCTGGTAAAGAGAAGCCGCTCTTTCTGACATTACGAAACTGCAGAAAAAATAAAAAATAAAAATCACTGGATTAAAAGCAGAACAAGCAGAGTTGCATGTACGCACGCTCCCCTTTAAACCAGACTTTCCTTGGTGTATTAACTCAAAGAGCCTGGGGAAGGATGAAGAGTAGCTCTTCCTGCCTCGCACTCGCTCTCCAGGGCAGTAGCTTTTGCTTTTTACGATAATAGTGCAACACAGTACAATAGCTTTCCGGCCAGTTAACAGCTTGGTATCTCAAAACTGTTTGAGGAAGATTTGTATTTTTCAATCAAACATACTTCACTCTTTCCATGGGGGGGGGGGGGGACACGACACGGACACACACCAACAAACTCCAAACAAAAAATAACCCAAAACTAACCCAAGAAAGAACACAGTTAAAGCAACAGCTGTAATTTAGAGAATCTGACCATGACTTGAGAAATTCCTGATCTGACTGATTCAGAAGAGGGGGAGTGAACCTGTACCTCCCACAACAAGCTGATATAAAGCCAAGCTACCAGCTTTTCAGGACTGGATGAGGTTTTCTCCACCTTTTCTGGTTCTGCCACAAGATTACCCTGGAGAGCTGCGGATGGAGCGATGTCTTCACTCTGCTGAACAGCTGCACTCCTTCCCTCTGGCTCCTGCCTTTGATACCAACTCTTCTGTCCCTCTGGTAAGAGCTTATGCCAAAATTTAAATCTAGATGAGGAGTTATGGTCCTAAATCACGCCTAGGTATCTCAAATAAAAAAGGCTGATATTGTCAGAGCTCCTGAGCATCTGAACGTGTTGCATCCAGTACTTCCTAAAAGTACATTATTTTTACTCATATGCCTATGCAGGGGGCCTTAGGAGTTCAGTTGTAAGATCAAAACCCACAAATTTATTATTTCTAGCCCAGTTTCTTCATCTACAGAGTGCAGGTACTGCACGCTTACCATAAAAATAAAAGCAGTGAAAATTTAGTTGATTCCAAGCTTTTTTTTGATCTGAACCAAGGTAGGCAGCCATTGATAACTAGATAATTAACCAGCAGCTTCAAAAAACAAGGAAAAAAACCCAAGCTTTCTATCAACACCTCTGATTTACCTCAACATACCATTACTTTAAAAGCAAAATATTTCCTATTTTATACTTTTTATATTCAGCTTGAAATTTACATTTCTGGCTTTCAGAATGCAAGTAAAAACTTGTTTCACTCAGTATACATGTCTGACATTGAAAGGAATACCAATACCAGGTCAAAAACATCTTTATATTTTTCATCTAAAAATGCTTTTAAAAAAAGCCATGGATGATAGTTCAGGCAGGTAATCAACCTCCTAACTTTTATTTCTTAAGAAAGTAACCTCAGTCATAGAAATGCAAAGATTGAAAAAGAGCTCGCAAGATCAGGTAGAAGATATGAATGGCTGTACTGGATCAGACCTCAGACATTCAGCCAATCTACAATCCTGCCTCCAACAGCAGCCAAGGCTGGAGGCCTGGGGAAGAAGGTAACAGTAGGAGCAGCATACAAGGACTTCTCGTGTATATATGTGTGTGTGTGTGTGTGTGTAGGGGGAACAAAACTAAAAAAACCCAAACCTCCTTTTGTTTCACCTCCTTTTGTTTCAACTCCACTAGTTTCATTACTGCCTCCTCATTCCTTTTGGAAGAGGCAAGGAGCACTTGATTGTCAGCCTTTCCATATCACTCCTGATTATGCAGTCTTCCATCATCTCTTGCAAATGAGAAAGTGGTTTTCATTTCTGATTTCAACCAGCAACATCGCCAAAGACCGGATTTTTCAGAATTCCATAAAGAATTCAGTTAGAATTACAGTGAACCCAGCAAAGTTCACTTTGAGACTGATAATTTTGAAAATCCCACTTCAGCATAGTATCCTCTAGCATTATTTATTCTTCCAAGTTATCTTCTAGGAATTTTATCAATGAAGAACAATTTGTTCATAGTTTTTCAGCTGTAAATGTAATACTATAAGGTTCTTGCACCTGGGCAGACCTGTAAATCCTGACAAGTTCCTTTTTTGCTAGACTATTATCGTTTATACCTCAGGGTTACTGGCATTTGAGCATCACTGACAAAATGAAAGAGGATACATTTTGAAAGCTAAGGCAAAATGTAAATCAGAACGAGTCTAAATCTAGAAGTTGTAAATGCCTGGACTGCGTTTGTTATCCAATTATCAGAGTGCTGAAAAAATTGTACAAATACAACTGACAGTCACTGAACTAGCACATTTCCAGAATGTAGTCAAATAGAGCTCATTTAATATGAACGCAAATTCAGAAAGCCACACTTGCACAGTCTAATACTTCTGCAAGAAGCTGGATGGAGAAGTTTGTTCTAATCCTCTAATTCTGCTTTGACACTGAAGCCTTTCACATTTATCACCTCCCCCCCATCTAGTTCCTGTTATACAACTAACTGCTTATAAAGCAGGCCCAGTTCTTCCCGTAAGAAAACTGCACTTAACGCAAAATTAAAACAAACAAAAAGAACCCTGCACACATCATCTGGTCTTCTATAAAACCTACCATATCATTGGAAAACTAAAAATTCCAGAACTGAGAATTTAGATTTAAAATTATTTTTTTCTATTTAACAAGCAGTCCATCCACTCTAGTTATAAAAGAAACTAACAGCTGTCCTGCACTAAGAAGGGGCTAGTTTTCTACAGTTTAAACATGAAACTCAAACCACAAGCAACAACAAAGGCAGGCCTCTAATAAGAAGTTCCTATCTTTGTATGAAGAGATAAAACAATACTTTTCCACACACATAGTTTTGAGATTTGCCCTAACTCCACCTTTTCTAAACAGAGAGTTGCTGCCTTAAAGAAAAAAAATTCTTAAATAACAATGCTAGTAACAGTAGACAGCCAAAACACCATTATATTGGGAATAATATTAAGTCTATCTCACATGAAAGCAACTGTGGCTATGTTAACTCTTCTGCTTTTCAGATGAATTCTGCAAAAAAATGCTGCTTTATGAAAGGAAGTCAATTGTACATGTTAGTTGCAAGTCTCCACCCTTCTGTAAAATTATGCAACATTAGATATACTAATTTTTGGACATTTGTCCTGGTAAGCACTTTCCAAAAACAACTATTAATGTAATAAAAACTGAAGACACTCTTGGTCACTAAGGAGGATTATTGGATTACAAAAAATTTAGCATTCATCACAGCATCAAGAACTACACTTGACTAAAGTTAGAAGCATCTAATAAAACTTCGATGCTTTTATGAAGTAATGAAAAAAGCACACCCACCATTGCAGATATTTCTTAATGGAGAAATTTGTTAAGTATATAGCAAGACATGGCAAAAAACTGAGAATACAGATGCTGATGCAAGTACCAAAATATCTGCCTTTTCAGCCCTAACAAAAATATCTTTCATTAATGAAACCGAATCTGAAAACTCTTTGTCTACTTGTTTAAGTTACTTAACGCTTTTTATGTGTGAAAAACTTTACCATATATACTATATGCTCACATTGTGTTTTACACGCTCCTGTGGGTGCGGAAAGTGGGGGGGGGGGGGGAAGATCAGCAGCTATTTCTGTCCAGATAAGATCTGCGAGTTCCTCTGAGCTGCTAGAAGGTGCATCAGAGACAGACAGAGCATGCCAAGCATGGCCTCTGTTCCGGGCAGGCTAACTCCCGAACGGGAAGGGCAGGGTGATGACAGCTCAGGTACTTACCCAAGCCAAGTTCAGACTAGGCACAGTCTAACTGGGTGAGCCTGAAGTCTCTGCTCAGGGGTTCAGGCGAACACCACGCACACAGGTCCAGCCCTTAGTGGCACAGCGCTCAGCTGGACCACAGGCGCCTAACCCATTCTGACGAGCAAACCCAACCCAAACGAAGAGCTTCAACAAAACCGAGAGGGATTACCTTTCTGGAGGATGGTGAACACTATGCCCGCTCTACAGGTGTGAACAGGAGGATCCTCATCCCTAACAAGGATTTTTTTTATTACTGAAAAGTTACTGTAAGACAAACACTCAGTGACAAAAACATATAACTGAAACTCTACACATTTACACAGTATAAAAGCAGGTACAGAACCACTTTTTTGGCCTACAAAAAAAAACCAAACCAAACACAAACAAAACAAAACCCATGCCTTTATGCATGCAATAACTTAAAGAAAGTGCAGCAAGCAGAGAGACAAAAACCCACCTCCAATGACACATAAGTTGGCAATTTGACAAGATACTATTATCCCCTTAAGAGCTTGAAAATTGAACATATAGCTGGAAAAAAACCCTGCACATCAGAATGTTTGTTTGGCACCTACTTTGCTTCATAACAGAAGCCAATTCTGTCTTCCACAGAAAAGTCAACTACAGAATGGCTCAAATAACACAGCAATAAGGATAGAAAGAGCAATAAAAGCTTATGACAGTTATTCAGGACTGTGGCATAGATAAAATAAGCAAGACCAAAAAAAATAACCCACCAAAAAAACCCAAATCAAACCTTCATTCTACCCTTTTTTCACAAGTTTTGCTTCACTACAAAGATTTACAGAACTACAAAGTTAGAGAGCATAATCCCATCCAAGGAAGAAGCAGCAGGGATACAGCAAGAGAATTTAACCAAGCATTGTTTACTTTTGTATTTAATGAGACAGCCACATCAAATTTGCCCCAATTCAGCAAAATTTTACAAAATTAAAGAACTGCAAGTACATCTCCCTGAATTCTAATCTATTTTTTCCCTCATGGGCAACCTTTAAACATTCTTACAAAGTATTTGCAATGCAGATATTGCAATGCTACAGGATGAAAAGCTGAAGTTCAAACTATCTAGAAACAGAGTAGGACTAAAATGAAAGTCCTACAGCTGTGGTATGACCACCAACACATTGGACAACATAAAAAAAAAATTCAAAAGCAAGGATTCCCAGAAAACTATTTCACTATTTTTTATTAAAGCGTTACCAATAATCAGAGCGACCTTAAGGAAAAAAGAGTAAAAAAAAAAAATGTTGTGTTAACCAAGTCTTATTTCCATGGGTAACTCTGTACTTGGGACCAGCGTAGACAGAGGCAAGATACCTTTACACTGCACCAGAGCCACAAGCTCCACTGACCACAGGCTGTAATACCCAGCTCCCAATCACAGCTGTAAATCTACAGCCAGAGACATCGTGACACAACCTCTGCTTCTGTAGCCACACTAGTTACAGTACATGACCTCCACATGAGCAGAAACCACAACAGTGACAACAGGTGAGATATATAGCACAAATAGCCACCCAAAACAAGATTAGGCATACTTAAATAACCACCTCTTGCTAATGTCCCCTTAATGCTGAAAGAAAGGCGGAAACATGGTTATGAAAACTAATATTAAGCATATGATTCACTTCTACTAACCTTAAAAGACAAACATTATATGTCTAGTTTAGGTTTGTCATTGAGACAGATGTTCTCTACAGTCAGTGGAGAGAGGTACCTTCAGAAAGTGAATAATCCCATGGTAAAATACCTGTTTAAGATAAATAGAATGAACTGCTTTCTGGAAATGCAGCTCTGTCTCAAGTATAGAGGGAGCCTAAATATCTAAGTTATAGAAGTCTAACAATGTAGGACTCATATTCCCCTAATAAGAGAAACTCTACACTCGAAAGCAGTAGATGTAATAGAGAAAAACTTAACTCCTTAATCAAGAATGGCATCCAAATTTCACAGAATGAAAACTCCACATAGTTGTTGTGTCTTAGGTAATAATCCCTTTGGTCGTGTTTGTACTTGAATCAAAATAGCATCTTAAGGGTTGGGCTGACTTGGTATACCTGCAACCGATAAATCCATTAATACTGTGCTAACACAACCAGTATCTTACAACCCTAGTGAGTGTTTTGTACAGTTGGTGAGTGCCTACCAAGAAGTGAACGCGTTGCCAACACAGACAAAAGCAGGAAACACAGGATCTCAGCTTTAAGTGCTCTGGTTTCTCTTCCAGTAGCCTAGAGGATTTGCTCGGATGGTAACACCCAAGCATGCATACCAGCTTGAGTCATCTTCACGATAAACAGGAGTGGCAGGGAAGATTTTCAAAGTAATGGTGAAGACAGTGAAGACTATCATTCCGTATTCTTCCTGGTTTTTCAATCTGCCTTCAGCTGTTAAGGCAGATAAAAGTTTCAAGCCTCAAAAAGCACAGCACCATTTCTATAAAAGGAAACTCTTCAGGAGTACTAGAAAGGCATGGGAGAAACACTCTTGCATATTTTATGTATGCATTTACTAAAAAGTGTGTGTGTGTATATATGCTCAAACTAAAACGGCATATCAACATATATATGTATATTTATATGATAACATATGGTATATTCAAATACTCAAAAAGCAACCGTCTTACAGACTTCTGAGAATGCACCTTGTATGATAAAGGCAAATGACAGAAGGCTTTCCAGCCACAGCTGTGACAACTGAAGTGTCAGAGCTAACTCATGATCTTTAGAAAAAACAATAAGCACAGGCAACAGAACCAGTATGATCCTTTAGCAGCAGTGGTGGCAGTGACCTCTCTCTCATCACACACGCTTCTGAAACACATTCATGATGCAAGCAGAAATATATTTAGTATGTACAGACAGAAAACCTCAAATCAATTCTCAGTTCCTTCTTTAAGGTTAAAGCTGCACCCTACTAACGTAACTTTTTTGAAAGGAGCACGGCGAGCACGTGAAATCACATAGTCTGGTGATCCTTAGCATGCTTTTTCCCCTGTAAGAAAAACCCTAGAAAATTCCACAGTAGAAATCAGTGTCCATAGCAACCTCCACGCTGAGACAGGATAGTAGGTGCCTAAAATCCAGAAGATCACAGGAGATGGGGGACGTCTGCATGAGCAATCTGATGCCTGCAATTCCTGAGGTGCCTGCCTTTACACCAGTGAAGTTCCCCAGGTGGTTCACATCCTGCCAGTGAGCATGCTTGCAAATGTTGTCATTCTGGATAAGCCGAGTATTTTTTTATGCCTAAGGCTGTCCCTCATTTACAAATTAAGTATTCTTGTATCCAAGGAAAGTCAAAATTTAGTAGGTATGAAAGGAGTATGTCTGACATACACTAGCTTTTCTAAGAGAAACCAGCTGCTGTGCAGAAACACACATGACTCCTGGAGCCTAGAGGAGAGACAGTAAGGGAACGCGTGACTCATTTGCCAGTGCTGGAGTCACTCATGTGGTTGAACCCACGACTACGTCTGTAGTCAGCAACACAACGAGCCATGGCCTGTCCTAAGGCCTTGAGGGCAAGCGGCAAAGCACAGCTTGCACCCACACAGCTGAGGTTTCTCCACTTCTAATCCATACCAGCAGTTGAAAATAGTCCCTGAGCTGCATCATGCCCCAAATCTCGCCTAGGCATTGTCCAGAGGAGTGCTGACAAATGCCAGAACATGCCAGGGAATACATTACCGACAAAACACCACTGTTGACTGTGGGGCAATTCTCAAACCCAAACTATTGTACTTTTGAGGCCAGTAGCACAGAGGCAGCCCCAATAGCTGGTCCTTGCCGCCCGGCCTTACTTGGCTGCCTATCAACAAGGTTTGAGAGTCACTCTTCTAATATAACAGTAAACAATTTATCCAGTAACCTATTGTATAAAGTGTTGACACTATGACCATTCCTACTTCTTCCAGTTTTAAAAGGGATGACTTAAGATGTCAAAATCAAAGAGAGGACTTCAAACTGCATGTAGACACCTACCTCCAGAAGAGGTGTAGGACTTCAGACATAAACCTAATAGAAAACTCTACTGAGAAGGATACATACCATAAGAAAATATACTAACTCCCATTCCTGAATGCTCAATTCCTCCTTACAAGGAACACAGAAAGCTAATTTGAAATTGTACACTGCATCCAAGGAAACGGGCACTAAGCACCCAGGTACAGTGAGCTCCACAATAACTGTGTCCTTGTACAATCAAAGACTAGGAGGCTGTATAGTTAAGCTTGTACTATACCAAAGCACTGAGGAGTAGTTGCTTACCTGTAACTTCTCACAGCTTTACCCTGACCTGGATTTGTCTAACACTTTTAAAGCAAATCTTAAACATACCTATTTAATATTTTTCTCCTTACTTCACAATCAAAGTAGGTCGGCTGTTATTCCAGCTCAGGGAGTTTGTCATTAACGCAATAAAAAAATTCTTTGGAAATAGATGGTTTTCCTCAGGAAGGCATTTCTGTCACAATGAACTGCGTAATTTAAAACCAACAGAAGTCTTTGATGTGGCATGAGGTAACCGAGTATAAGCATTAACTACATAGTTGAGAAATACTTATTGCAAACATTTAGTTATGTGAAATCAATGATACATGATAAAACAGTACTGTAGATTTCACTGCAAACATTTAATTGACAATAGAAACCACAGAGAAGAAGGAGCTGATAAAGAAGCAGCATTACGTAGCACAGTTCAGGCAATGCTACATGGAAGAAGTTATAAACAAAGCAAAGCACACTTGCCTACTTCTGATCATATTTTAACCATTAAGAGAAGTTACCTTGCAGAGCCATCTTTATCTTGCATCAGTCATTAGAACTCCAAACCACATTACAACTCTAAATTGCAACACATATCAATACTAGTGTTCCTTCTTCCTTTGAAAAATACACATACCAATTAGGATAGCAAGTGTTAAAGAGCAATACAGCCAAAGAAGGCTACAGTGTCAACAGCTGTAGTGCAATGCACTGCTTTGGTTCAACATCTGTTCGTCCCTCACACGTAAACACACACCAAAAAACCAGTTGAAGCTAGCAGACCAAATCAAACTGCAAATGAACTCCCTTTAGCCTGCCACAGTGCACCTTCCCATTCTGTTCTGGGCTGTCGTAGAAGGCGATGCAGCTGCCTCTCATACCCGTTAACAACTAAAGCTACCAGGTAACCTTTTAAAACTGCAGTCCTATGAGGAGTACCCCTTGGACACCTAATGCTCCTGCGGATGAGTTAACAAGTTAACATTTTGCCATCTGTAGAGCTAACCTAGAAAGCATGGCCATGCTTCTTTCTTTAGCCCACCTTACTAGGCTGACATGAATTATCTTATCTTCAGACAAGGTTGCGGCTGGTCTGCAACTCCAGTGCAGAAGAACAAGACTCTTTCACTATCCCAGTACTGCGCAGCTGAAGCTTGATGGAGCAAAAGGGCTTCACACATCTCATCTCTGGCTCACCAAACGCTGGCTTGCAGAACAAGTATTTTGCAGCGTTGCCCAAACTATTTTAACTCTGCCAAATGTGATAATTTAGAACATGCGTATGCTCCACACTCTTCATCTACTGTACATGTGAACAGGGATTTGTAGGAAGCACATTCTCTAAGCAGCAGTATGAAAGAAATCTAATACCAGCCTCTCCCTCCCTGTTCACAGCTTAAGAGCAGAGTACAAGCTGAGAGGCAGGGAAATACAACCGGATTGCTTTGCAGATACAGATAACAAAGATGGATACTCCATAGGTGTTTACTTTCTTGAATGACACAGCAAAAAAAACAACTGCAAAAAAACACAAAACAAACCCAAATCCAAATCATGCTGTTCCCAGAAACAAATGCATTTTAGGTATTATAGATAATTTGCTCTTAAAAATGATCATGAAAATTGATAGAATTTGTATTTGATTTACTTGCACTGAAAACTTGCTCTTCCCTGCTTCTTCCTACCGCACTGTAGCAAGCGGCGACATGGCAGCTGACAAGGAAAATTCAGAGATTCTGGAATTTGTTCACACAACCTTAATCTGAGATATTTAAAACAATTAGTTTTTTGACTGGCCACAAGAGAGATTACTTTGACAGAATTATGAAAAAGCCTGAGCATGAACTCCCAGGCTGGCAGGTAACTAACTATTCCCATTTCATAGGAAACTGATTTTAACTATGCTAGGGTTTAAATCATATTTATACAAATATTATAAAAATTAATCAAAGGCTATGGGCACCTTTATTTTTGAGTCTAAAGTAATTTCAGTTCCCTTTATCTAAAGTTACAAAATTAAAATAGTGCCCAAAATACTGCAGTGAGATGAAGCACAAGTGTTCTACAGTAAAGAAAGAATATTGTACGGTATATTTCTGTTTTGCCAATAAAAATTATGCAGCGTTATTACCATATTCTAAACTGACCTCCAGACAATCTGTACCCTGGAAGCATCATAACCTCGCTGCTAAATAATATTTGAGTGGATAAATGGGACTTCTTCCTTCAAGGTTCAATAAAGATTTAAGGAAAAGGAAGTACTTTCCACATGGTTTAGTCAGTATGCACACTCACGCCTTTTCAAAATTAAGAATTATTGAGAAGAAACCAACTTTTTTTCCACCCTTTATTTTGTCTAGCTATGCTTTTTTTGTTAAAAGAAAGGATGACCTAGAAAAGTTTCATCTCCTTCCAAAAGTACAGATGACTAAATCGGCCAGCTATGCAAAAGCAATAAACATATTCACAATGACTAGCAAAGGAGTGATATATTATCTTCAAATACCAGTAAGAAACAGAATCCTTCACATTCATGCGATACAGCTTCCAAAGTCAGATAAAGGTCAGATGCACTTAAGATTTTTTTCTTCAGAAAAATTATGCAAGGCGTTTTCCCTCACAAAAGCTCTGTGACAAGTAAAAAACTACCACAAATTCAAGCTCTTCTGTATTCAATTGCTCAGTCTCTTTAAATCTCATATTGAAATCCCACTTCCTGAAGCAGTCAGGAAAAGGAGGAAAGACTGGTTAAATACAGACCTGACTTTCCAAAGAGCAAAGAAGCCTTGTGTTGAAATGTATTACCTGGGGGGGGAAGGTAAGAACTAAAAAAAACACAAAAAAAAACAAAAAACCCCAAACCAAAAACCAAAAAAACCCACAGCAAGTAATTGGGGGAATCCCATTCCCTAACTGCATTAGGAAACTTGAACCTTCTTGAGATTCCATCTTTTGTGGATTAAATTTGTTAAAAATTAACCCAAAGCAATCACTTATGGTGAGATAGTCTTTATGACTAAGCAGAATCATGTGGCTTTTCTCTCCTCCTTTACCAAATGTTTGGAGGTAAATTTACTGGTATGAACTACACTTCTCTAATTGCCTGCCCCTTCTTGAGGGAATTACTAACTAAGCAGACACTTGGTAAGTCCTGTGCACCATTACATGCTGACAATATCCAGGCAGTGAGACAATATCCAGGTGAGGAACTGCAGAAGAACATGGTATGCCACTCCTTTGTTCACTAGTCGAACCTTTCTTGGACACCTGACCTCAACAGCCTTGCAAGTCGGCCGCAGAAGCATTTTCTCCTGTTGCTGATATGTGACGCTTTTCAGACTAAACCAGCCAACATTTAGATGTGACATACAGGTGGATTTTCTGTGCTAGAGGACACATGGCTTTACATTTCTATGTACAGCCTTATAATTATGGGCCCCAGGTCCTTCACTGCAGTGACCCAGAGACTCAGCAAGACGTTTTAGCATAGATAACGCCCCATCCCAAGAAACGTTCCAGGTCAGGTTGGACGGGGCTCCGAGCAACCTGATCTAGTTGAAGATGTCCCTGCTCATTGCAGGGGAGGTTGGACTAGATGACCTTTAAAGGTCCCCTCCAACCCAAACCATTCTATGATAATGTTTTGCTACTTCTCACCTCCTGAGCCACGGCTGCGCTCTCTGCTGCTCACAACTCCCGGGCTTTTCCTTGTGGGCAGCTGGAGGCGGCAATGGAGGCCAGCGCAGACTCTCCGGGTGCCCACCGGCAGCTGGCTGCCACAGCCTCCCTCAGCTTTTGAGGGAACCCTGCTGTGCCCTCTGGTGGCAAACCTCCGGAGAGCACAGACTGTCCTGCGCTTGGGGACATCCAGGTGAGCGAGACGACACACAGGTCAATGAGGCAGAAGGGACCTTGGATACACGTACTGCACATTTCTTTTTATCCCCTCCACTGTGCTCCACTCCACATACGTTACCGGCACTAGATGACTGTTTTATGTCCCTTCCAACGAACTATTCCATTCTATTAACGCTCAAATCAGCTATATAAGCCACCCCAAAACAGTACCAAACATATACCTCTGGCAAATCAAGAAGATAGTTTCAATACATTTAAATACATTCAAACAGAGCACTCAGAAAACTTGAAATAATCCTGCGCTTGTTGTTGACGTTATAGTTTGTTTCAAAAAAAAGCCTGCAGCTACACCCACCATTTTTGAAAACACAACGCTTTGCATTTTCCAGTCTGAAAGGCCCAGTCCAAATCAGATTATCTGCACACAGGGCTTGAATTACTGGGTAGAAACTGGTAGATACGGCTTATTGCTGATCAGTAAGATGACTTCAAACTGGTTTGCAGGAGGTAGCAGGAGCCACTTTTTGCTTGCAGAGAGTCAAGCTTGGGTATTTGTACCTCTGCCTTTTGTCCTCTGAATGTTACAATTCTCAAATAAGCACTTTCTATATGCCTGCAAGCTTCTTAAAATACTGCCTGCCTCTTGAAACACTGCCTGATTTTCCCTGTTTCTGTAGGCTCTGGTAAAAGGCTGACGGCCTCAAGTGCTTTCAGGCAGTCTTATTCAAAGAACAGCAAAACCATGAAGAAATTCATACAGCAATGGAAAGGCCACGTGCATTTCCCAAGACACCAAATAAAACGTGCAAAAGCATTATGGAGGCACAAATTTACACTCTGGTACAGCAGCTATAGTACTGCATCAGAAAACCTGGGGCACACAGAGTGCCGTGGTGATGAGCGTGGAGCTGGATACAGAAGTCTTGGCTCCCCCAGTGGAAAGGTCGCCTTCATAACAGGGCATATTCAGGGCCTGACATGTCCCCATTGAGTGTGTTGGCAAAGAAAATCGAGCAGCAAGGGCTGGTTGGCACAAGGCGGTCCATCAGATTCATTCGGAAGCATGGCAATTGCTTCCATACACCCCTGAGGCCAGAGTGCTTCTCCTGAGCTAGAAACCTGAACACGGATGGGGCTCTCACTGCTCAGACACAAGTGTTCCCCGAATCCAGAAGTATAACCCCACAGTGTGGTAAAGTATCACCCATACTAGAAATTTGTTGACTTTTCACTCTGAAGTCATACACAAACCAAGTGCAGATTACCCTGAAAAGAAAACTTGCTTCATGAGTAAATCATCCCATTAGCTATCTCAGAACTGTAAGATACAGGACGGGTTCTTAAATAGTTGCTTTATGTCTCTCTGGTCAGAATTAGCAGTCTTTATAGTCTCCTGTTGTGTGCCATTAACAGCATATTTTTGGTTTATAAGTAACATACAATATAAAGAAACAATGTTTGATTTACTGAGATCCAGGCTAAAAGAAACAACCCAACCTCCCAGCATTTTATTTTAATGGCATCCAAAAATACTAAAGTGACTGAAGTTCAAAGGACAATGCAAATGAATACTTTAAGCGCTATTAACAAACATATCAGATGCACAGAACTAAGGCCCTATTGCCAAGCGGGAACAGCAACTGGATAAAAATTAACTTACAAATAAAAGCACAGAATTTATTGCCTTGTCTTTGGCACCAAAATTCTGTTTAAGGGTACTAGCCTTAAGATTCATGCCAGACTAGTAAGACAATGTTGGCTCACAATCACGTAAATCAGCAGAGCTATGTCAACTTGTTCCTCTGATATACTCCTTTTTTTCAAAACCTGAAGACATGCCAAAACTAATCTTGTTTTGTTCTTGTAATTTATTTTGCTAGAAATAAATCTCAGCAAGACCACAACTTATTTTATAGAGTTGGGTGTGATTTCCTTTTTCTAGATCCGCACATGACACAAGGACAAATACTACTTTGAAGCGTTACTTACAGATTGCCAAGCAAGAGACTCCATAATTCGATGTTCACAGCGTTCTAGATGCTTTATCATTTCCCTTGTTAGGCTTGGCTCTGCTTTAATAAAGCTTTCGATCACCTTGTAGAAGTCAAAAGCTTTTAAATCAAATACACTGAGAATCCATGGGAAAGACAAGTCTGTTTCAGCACTGGTACCATCACTTTGTGAAGCATTTCCTACAGGGAAAACGGACTAAAATTATCAAGAGTACTACATTCTTTTGATTCTGATGTTTTTTCCTTTTTGTATTTATTGAATCGTTGCTAGTTCAGAAATTTCAGTGAGCACTTCTTTTTTTTGCTATTTACTGTATTTTATGTATTAGAACAAATAGCAAAAATTATTAATAAATAACAATGCTATTTACAACTTTAGATTCAACTTACTGCCATATGTAGCCATGACAACCTCAACAGCACACGCCAGAAGAGATGTGTGGAAGATGTTATCATTCAGAAGTTTGCTAAGGAGAAAGAAAGTTATTAATACTTGTCCAAACACTAGAACAGCAGACTTCAATAACAAATTAGGGGCACATACCTGAAATTCTGCACCGAGAGGCGCTCTTCCTCCTAAAATACATAAATCAAACCAAACTTGTAAATATTCTTAGTATTTGTAAATGCAATGCCAGTACTAAGCTACCAGTATGAAACCTACCGACTTGAGCATAGACTCCATTACTCTGTAATACAGACGTACTCCAAGTTTGTATCTCTGTTAAAAAAGAAGAAATTCAAGAATATTACAAGAAGTTTTAACAGACTACAACAGGCAGACTCTTATGTTTTAACAATTCAGAACATTTATGTTTTTTCGAAGAGCCACTATAAAGAAGTCATTGTCCCCAGTTCCATTTGCCAATAGCACTGGAGAAGCCTCAAGGGCTACTAAGGTTTGTGACTACCCCAACCACATGAAGACTCAATCAAGTGTTCATGTTGATTCACAGCTAGCAGGCTAAAAAGCAGAGCTGACAGACAGGAGACTGTCGAGTACAAATTTGGTTGGATTTGCTTCCCAGAATCCTTGTTGAAAGCATAGCTGGCCTACTAGGAAGTGAGTCACCTTTTGCAGTTTTAGGCTAAATTACCTTAATGAATGCAAATAGATGTTTCTCCAAATGTATTTTGCCCAGCAATTTTCCCATTCTTCACTAGAGTATTTCCAACATATTTCCACCCAGTTCCTATTGCTTTAGAAAAAAATACCTGTCCATTCCTCAAGCCTACAAGAATATCGTACCATTATTGATCTGCACTGAAAGAGGACAGTCAGTAAGTCAGGTCTCTCATTAGCTACTACCAACAGAGCTCAAATGAGTAATGCTCAAACAAAATGCTAGGTACCTGTGAGCCAATTTCAGCACATCCTGGTCCAACTGCTTCAGCAAATTTCTTTTTGAAGATGTGGTCAAGACTTTCCACTCTTTTCAGGATACTCTCCTTAGGGTTCACTGTGCAATTCTAATGAAGTGCAGGGGAAGGAAAGGTAAAGAAAGGACATTTTATTTCAAAAACATTTTAATGATTTAATCACATTAGCCCTGCTTCACTTTGTAACATCTCTCCATCAGCTCATCAGCATAAATAAAGGTGGAGTATTTAAAAGAAGAATAATTGTATACTTTCAACCGTTTCCAGTAACTACAACTTCATGTCTCACATGCAACTAGCTGGAACTAACCCAATGAATACACAAAGTAGTACCATTGACATTAACGCCTTTAAAGTTAGAAATATGCTTAAGTTGCTAAATGCGGACATGAGATCCTCTGAGTACATCTTACTTCTCTTCTGTCTCCCTTTTATATCCCCTTCTTTTTCCATCTGATACATACATAAATAAATCTTAATATTTAGTGCAGTTACAAAAAGACTTCAGAAATTAGAAGGTTCCAGTACGCATCACTTAAAAGTGCTTTCTAAGATGAGTAATTACATTTAAATCTTCCCAATTAAAATGTAAGTCTTCAAAAAATGGTTGTTAATGAAGGAGTTTCCCAAAACATGTGCATCAGATCTATAGATATATATTTTATTTGAGTGATAATTCAAAGAATCTTTCACAACTCTTCCTTCTAGTCACTTACATTGAAATATACGATGAGAGTATCTGATGGTTTATCAGGTGCTGAGTTTAAAATCATGATCAACTGCTGAATGTTATTCATTGCAGCTCTGGAATAATACAATAAAATGCATAATAAACATTAAAGTTGGCTTGACAGTTTCCAGAAATTGAACAACAATTCTACAAACAAACAAAAAAATTTACGATTTTAGTTCTCACCCCAGTTATCAAACAACCTGCTGCTCTCTACAACTACCTGAAAGGAGGTTGTAGTGAGATGGGAGCTGATCTCTTCTCCCAAGTAACTAGCAATAGGACAAGGGGAAATGGGTTCAAGTTGCACATGGGGAGGTTTAGGCTGGACATTAGGAAAAAATTTTTCACAGAAAGAGTTATCAAACATTGGAACAGGCTGCCCAGGGAGGTGATTGAGTCACCATCCCTAGACGTGTTTAAAAGTCATGTAGATGTGGTGCTTAGAGACATGGTTTAGTGGCAGACCTGGCCGAGTAGGGTCAATGGTTGGACTAGATGATCTTAAAGGTCTTTTCCAACCTAAATGATTCTATGATTCTATGAAAGTCTGCTGTACTGTGTTAACCATTGTGAATTCTAATAATCTAATTTATCTAATGATCTAATTATTAGAATGATTACAATCCATAAGTAAATAACCAAAAGAACATAAATTAAGTAATAAACACTAACAGGCCCTTTTAAAAAACAATAAAATGGTGGAACTGTAATCCTTGTATGGGAAAATATTCAGTAAAATCAAACAGCTCCCTAACAAAAAAAACTCTTTGGCTTTTATACAAAAATAATACAAAAGACTGGTGAATGAAGACAGCTTTTATGTTTCAAGTCACCTGTTCACAAGTGTAGCAAGATGTTTTAAAATATGGCAGTTACAAGAAAATACAGCCTTTTTTAAACCAGATGCTATGAAAAACTCACATTTTTTTAGAGGCAGAGCTGTTCCTATTGGCAACGGCATGAGAATACAGAGCCTTCTCCCTCCCTGGATCTGAACCCAAGAGTCACATTAAAACTTAAATTCTTAGTTTAACTCAATTCCTTCTATTTCCAATAGAAAGGCTACAATTTCTGTAATCCTTATTCTACCTACTGTATCTGTAGCTAGGTTAGAAGGATGTTAAATATAAGGTCTTCTTAACTTTTGAAGTATTATGGGTGAGAAAAAGAATGTGGACATTAAAGAAATTTGCCAGTGTTCTTTATTGTCCAGATGAGTAACATTTTATTAACTTGGACGTACTGAAGTATTGAAGTATGTTTCCATATATGGTCTTATTGGCATTATTTTACAGGTATAGAGTAGAAAAGAAAAAAACACACACAAAAAACACTGACATCAAAACTACTTGTATCTCTACTTAATGCCTAGAATTTTCTTGCTAAAAACAGATTCAAAACCACAAGTAATATCCACTGATTCATATCCACAATGTCTTAACATAGTATACTACTAAAGCTAACCCAAGTAACAGCAGTACTTCAGAAAAAGCTGTAATATTTAAAGAATAAAGAATACTTTGAAGACACGTGCACAGGATCCCATTGTTTATTCCACAAAGTTAAACGCCTTTTTAGGGTGAGTGTATCTCTCTCTGAAGAAAACATTTTTCAGCTTCTCTTCTAGAACTGAAATCCTGATGACAAACATTTTTCATGACTTTCTGAAAGATCGTTATTTTAAGATAACAAATATGGCCTCTTCTCAAATAGCATGTATTATCAAGGAGGTGCTGAAATATCTACAGGTGGGAAAATAAGAACAACAATGATCTTGTCATACAGGACAGGAAGTATGTGCATGAGCTAGCAACTAGCCCACATTTCCAACTGTTGGGAATATCATGTATTGTTCTGCCTTTATTATTTGCACATACATACAGAACTAATAATATATCCAGTACATCCTTAAGTACTAATGTGGCCTGGCTTTTTTTTAAACATATCTCAAGTTGTGTATTAAGCAATAGCATTAAGTTTCTATTTGTTTAGAAAGGTTAGTGTATTAATTTCTCTCCTACCATCTAAGAAACAGTTTGATTCTTCCAGTGGCATTGTTACTTTCTGAATTTGTTATTGTGGTTTGTGGTTTTTGGTCTTTGGTGGGGTTTTGTTCATTTGTTTTATATTTCTGTGCTATATAACCTTGATTTGGCTCATATCACTCAGAAAATAAGAGGAGAAAGAAGAAAAATACTTTCAATCATTACGACTGTAGTAGTCCAAAGATGCATTTTTCTTTAATCTACTTTTTAGAAAGTTTTGGTAAAATCGCTTCTGCCAAAACTCTACTAGTGATAAGGAAAAGCTCATGGACAGTGGAAAAAACTGAAATGAAAACTCACAACCTATTCTGATTATGCTCTGAACTAGTACTTGCACCCATTTTATCTACTGCTTTCTATATAAATGACCAGATACAAATCCACTGATGAAAATTATTAGATTCTCACCAATTTCAGGGGGCTTCCGAGAAGATCCTAAGTATCTAAGTCCAGAAAGAAAACGTTACAAGAAGATTAAAAGTAATAAGTACGGTGCTTTCAACATAACCTGTAAGGAGTTTTACTTAATTCAGGGAGAGTTAATGATACGCTTTCCACGCTATGCTGGTGATCAAAGGTTTGCTGCCATCTAGTGACAGTTCTGTGGCTTTATGAAAAACAGTTACTACAGCCCAAATCACTGCTGGTGAATAAGCCTTCACTTGAACTGTCTTGAATGGCATCAGTTTTGGAAAACTCAGAAAAGCCCAAGTATGGATGGAGAGAATCTAAATATCTCACTAGACCTCCTCTCAAGATCAAAGTTGGTTTAGCACCTTTCAAATTTTTAGCAATGCAGACACTTGGTACTGCTGGACTTAATAAGACTTCTGTGTCAAGAACTTTAATAAAGCAGTTTCACAGTGTTAGAGGGCTGTAATTCTAGTATAACTGAAAAGTGTCAGTAGGTGTCTATATTTGTCAAAAATGGGATTTGTTGTCAATTAGCTTCTTGTTAAATACACTGCACGTTTTAGATGGTCTAGTTCCAGATATCGCACATTCAGCCTGGAAACTGAAAGGCAAACTGCTGTCTTTATGGCTAAAAAAGCATAACTGGCAGTTAAAAGACCTGAAGCATAAGACTAAAAGGGACCACTGAGGCAATCAAATAAAGCCTTTCACAGTCTCAGGTGATTAAAAGTTCTTTCATATACTGATCAATATCTATCTCAGATGCATGTCTCCTTTAATGATTTTTATGAAGAATCTTTTCAGAACCTTGCTGCTCTGTTGGCTAGAAAACAATTAGTTTCTGCAGATGGCATTTAGTAGATTTATAGTGGATGCACAAGCCCAGAGTCTAACTCATTCTTCCACACACATATAAAGTCTGTAGAAGTATTTTTAATAATAATAAAAAAATTTCAGTAATTTGAGAAAACAGAAGTAATAATTAAGGGTACAACATTTTAACTTCTCTCATCTCTACAGTATGCTAAAATGAAAAGCATTTATAGAGCAAGCCTGGAACAAGAATTTCACTGTCCTATTTTCTGAAACCTGACACCATAAGAATGACTGCCTATGCAGACACTTCTCTGTTTGCCCACACAGCACATGGCACTGCAGTAACACAGCTGGTTGGTTCTTAAGTGTCCACGAATTTCTAAGCACCATCACACAAAGCATCCTGGTTTTGTCAAAAAACTACGTGGCACAAGGGAAAAATGGTACATGCAAATCTCCTTTCCTTTGGTCAACTGAATTCAAGTTTGCAGTTTTTCTGCATTTGATTGTAGATCAAACAATCTCCAATTAATACCATATTTCTACCATATTGGTACCATTTGGTCCATTTTCCCAATAGACCAAAATATGTTGGCACTCTGAAATTTTAATCTTCCCAATTGTGGGGGGGGGGGGGAAGCTGGTACTCTGAAACGTTAATCTTCCCATACAGAAAAAACAATACTAAGAAGAAAAAGATCATGGGAGAAGAAATGTGTGTGCATATATAATTTGGTATCAACAAAGGAAACCAGAAGACAGAGTAAAGACGGAGAAGGAAGTTGGAAGTATACTATGGAAGTATAAAGTTGCATTCTCACAAGAACAGATACAGTAATCTATTTTACAGACATCTTGCACTTCTTAGACAACTCAGTAAAAAGCTTTCTCTGTTTTCCAAAAACTTCACCGGAAACTGAGGGCACTCAACACCCCTCATGCTCACTACACATTAGTGATCAGAACTACAGTCTCTGTTACGGAAAAAAAACCCAAAACAAAAAAACCCCTAACAGTTGCTTTAAAATTAAAACAATTACTCTAAAGATGAATATTTCTACTTAGGGTATTAAAAAAAAAAAGAACACAGCTTAAAAGAAAAACTCATACCGAACAGGAGTCTGTGGAAGTATAAGATTAAGTTCCTCATCTGGATTGTTTTTTAGTGGTGTCCTCTCCAACTGTGAGCTACAGAAATGGAAAACAAACTTATGAAGAACTAATGTAATTCAAAAAAGAATGTTTTCTATAGAGAATTACTAATCTGAAGAGAAAACTGTGGAACAGATTTTTAGAAGATCTAGAAGTCCGATCACTCCAGTTGTTAGAACAATATAATTTAAATTCCCAAGTAGATCTGCTTTGAGCAGGATGTAGGACTAGACAACCTCCAAAGTTCCCTTCCAATTTCTTTTTTCTAGAATTCTATTTATAAACAGCTTCATTTATATGTAGACCTGGTATTAGCTCCATTTTAATCCAATTTTAAATGAATGTATTTTTCTAGCATAAAGTCACAGATTCACATTATGAGCTCAAATCAAGTTAGAAACACGTTGAATTGTCAGGAACCACTGGAATTTATGTGTATGATTAAAAAAAAAAATCAAATAGAGTCATAGAATCATAGAGTAGTTTGGATTGGAAGGGACCTTTAAAGGTCATCTAGTCCAACCTCCCCTGCAATGAGCAGGGACATCTTCAACTAGATCAGGTTGCTCAGAGCCCCGTCCAACCTGACCTCGAATGTCTCCAGGGAAAGCGTATCTACCACCTCTCCAGGCAACCTGTTGCAGTGTTTCACCACCCTTACTGCAAAAAAAAAATCTCTTCCTTCTATCCAGTCAATCTTCCCTCTTTTAGTTTAAAACCATTACCCCTTGTCCTATCACAACAGGCCCTGCTAAAAAGTTTGTCCTCATCTTTCTTATAAGCCCCCTTTAAGTACTGAAAGGCCGCCTTTTCTCCAGGCTGAACAACCCCAACTCTCACCCTTTCCTCATAAGAGACACGTTCCATCCCTCTGATCATTTTTGCAGCCCTCCTCTGGACCCACTCCAACAAGTTCGTGACCTCTGTATTACTGAACAGCACCGGGGAATGTGCCTGGTCACTGGTACTTGGCTGTTTATCCTGCCAAACCATTCGTAGCACATTTATGTCCCATGCAAACTACCATTCCCCAAACAATTTGTGGGTACAGGTCAGAAGTCAGAATGGGCTGAGGACCACTCTCAGCAGGCAGCTTCCAAATGGCACCATTTGGTTTTAGGGAGGAGGATCTGGACAGTGAGGACCCAAGCCATTCCATGCCAGCTGGCCTCAGAGCCATAACACCACCTTGGGCATATCTAATCAACTAGGATGACATGGCCTCGGCCTCCTCCTCACAATTCCTCAGCTTCCCCTGGATGACAAGGGCTTGCACAGAGTAGTAATTAGAGTAGAGCTTCCAAATCATTTTGGGTAGAGTCACAGTCATATGTTTTCTAATTATTTAAACTATAACATAAAGCAAGGTTGGAGCTGCCAGAAGTATCTTCGCTGAACTACAAACCTTGGAGATCAACAGGATAAAGGGATCTCCATTTAGAACGTGCAGCAGGGGGGCACAGGGAGACATCAACCCAAGTTCACATTTTCCATTATAAAACGAAAGCAGTAGATGGAAATATTACCATGCTATGACATCAGGCTGTAGAGTTTCATCGTGATCCAGAAATAATCTTGCATCTATATCTTTGTTGTTGAGATAGAGCTCGTCATACTGTTTCGAGAGAACCTCAACCTCAAAAAAAAATTGAAAAAAACCCCCTTTATTTTATAGGAACAAGTTTGACAATTTACTGAATAACATAAGCTAGTCCTACCTCATAAATAGAATGCTGAAATGCTAAGAGAACGACCTTGGAGGTCACAAAGTCACTTCTTACACAAACAGCTGAAACATACCCAGAGGAAAATTATCGTTCCCACACGCAAACAAAGATAATCTTTTAGAAGAGAAAACAATCCAAGATCATGAGACTTTTCTGAGGAAATGTAGGTCTTGACACTGTAAAAGGCCTAAAAATAGCCAGAGTGGGAGACACAGACCTGCAAATCAAACTAATGTTTCCAGGCTTTTAAATCTTTCCTTCCAGAATAAAAAAAGCGTCCCTAAGAGCAGGAAACAGCATGAATGTCCTTAGAACAGCTGCCAGACAATCCGCTAGGACCCTGTCTCTGCTGGTTTGGAGATGAAAGCCAAGACCCAAGCTCAAACCCTCCTGTTCTGAGTGTAAGAAGAGTTTCTCCATTCCATATTAATATTTCTAAGGGTGTAGTTTTTAAGTGCCTATTTCTACAAAGAGACCATTATTTTATATCCACATTGTTGTTTTTTAAATAACTGTTAAATGTTTCTTAGTTGATTAGATCCCATATTGATATGACTTCATTTTGCGTGGAAAAGTTTGTTGTTGGGTTCTTTTGTTGTTCTGTGAGGAGTTTTTTTTATTTCATTTTGAGCGACTAACTGGAAGTCTGCAATTTTTTTTATCAGGGCCAGATACTTGCCTCAACTTCAAATATGCTGCTGTGCTCCTGCAGTAGTAGGCAGGCACCTCAATTATCTGTTCCCTGAGCCCTTAAACATACTAACTGATGCTGTGCTCTAGCAAACTCCTGCTATAAAAACAGACAACAGTGCATATGAACCCAAATTAGTCCCCTCCCAGCCCCAAGAAAAAGCAAGCTACAAATAGCTCTTATGCAGCTTTGCTCCCCATCCCCTCCTATTACCTTCACCAAATTAATTTGCTCCAAACCAATCTCATGGTTAAAACTTTGAGATTAGACTGCTAAATCAAAGATTATCTTTAGATTCCTATTACCACTTTATTTGTTTCATTTTAAAAGTTCATTGTCTTTTCATTTTTCACTACCTTCCTAATGGCTTATGTGTTCTTTCTGTCTAAAATATTTCAGTATTTCATAAACTTCTAGAAACTTCAGATTCTCACTGCAAAAAACAGGAGCTCAAACAAAATGGCTGTACTGGGCTAACTAGGAAGAAACCTTCAGCCAAAAATACGAGTTCCGAATCAATCTGTTCAGTTCATAAAGCCTGACCATCAAACACACAGTGAAGACAAATTAAATACCAACAGTAAGCCTCAAAAGCCTTTCTTGTTTTAGAAACAACATTAAAATTTATCAAAAGCTCAGTGGGGTTTTTTATGAAAATTAAATTAAATTTAAATGTCCCATATTACTAGCTATTGTACTGATGATCAACTGATGGTTAGTTAGATAACATATACGAACTGACTACCTCTGAAATATAGCCATAGCTTTCTGCTTTGTTTTAGAACATCCCCTCAGGCACTCAAGTTCAGGAGCAAGGATCACGTGACTAGATTTTTCTTGAAATGCATCATTTTATATGGATTTTCACCAGCAGAACCTTAGACTGGTAATTTTGATACTATACTTCAATTGAGCAGCCTTGGATGGGAACCCTCATTGATTTGAGAATAAGCTATATAATGACTTTTGCCTGGAAGCCCATACAGGGCTTCCCAACTACATATACCCATAAATTAAGAAGTCTGAACAGCCTGCTGATACCCTGAAATTCATTTTGGAAGAGATTAAGATCTTTAGCAGGTCTTGTATTTCGTATCTGCCCCAACAGACTACGAAACTGAACAGAGCATATACTTGGCTGAACCTTGCAGACCTTCGCTCTGATAAGCTTCACAGCTGCTTATTTTCAGGTTACCACATCTATTGGTGACACATGGCTAAAACTACTCTTTTAAGAATGATGGATGTAAATACATTGCAAGAAGTTACCTACTACGGCACAGTCTTGCATGTGGTTGCACAGAGGTAGTCTGCTGTATCCAGGCTACAGCTCTGTAAGATGAAAGTAATTCTGCAAGGACACAGCAGTTCAAACTCTGCCAGTTGTGAAACTGAGCCTAATCACTTGGATCTCTCTCTAACATGACTACAGTAACATGCCTCAATTACATTTAAATTAAGGTGTGTAATTTAAGACTGTGTGCATTTATAGACTGACTTCAGAGACCTGATATTGTAATAGTTGTATTTTAGATTAATAGCCTCACTAAGATCACAGATATGCAACTCTTATGTCATGTTTTGCTTTGAGCAAAAGCACTAGTTCAGCCTGCCTCAGGAAATTCATTTATTAAATTCAAATATAAAAGCTAAATATAGTCCATGAATAAATACTGGAATCCCTGCTAAGCTACATTCCTGAAAAACAATGCATTTTGCTAGATGATTTTAGAAGAACCTATTAGAACTTCATCAATGTGCAAAGGGAATCTTAAGCAGTCTGGAATGAAGTAAAGCACTGTTGTTGAACTGTCTTAAATTCCTCCAATTACCTCTGGTAGTCCATTTGAAGCTACAATACCAATAGAATTCAAGAAAGGAATAAAGCTTGTGAAATACACATTTTTGACCTAAAGAAAAGAAAAAAAAAAAAATCACATTAGCAATGTACAGAGGCAGCCATGCACACACTGCTTTCACATCTTTAAATTCACTTTTGCAATGCACTGTGTTTTGTTTTCAATAAAGCAAAAATGAAATTGCTCACATATCCAAAACACAGTGATATGTAAGCAATGCAGCACAGGATCCATTGCTGTAACACTACATGACTAAACTCGGAAAGAACTGCACTCCTCCCAGCCCTCTTGTATTTCTGCTTCCATCATCTGCTTGGATATTCAAAAATCAGTCTTTTTTTACACAGGAATAGATTTATCAACAAAGGAAAAGGGGAATGGGGTCTTTGGGATCCCATGCAGAAGCAACGTGCTTGTTGTGTACATTTTCTCACCACGGGATGCAGCTACGAAGCCCCATCAGAGCAGCCCTGCATCCACAGGCTGTGATCAGCCTATAACTTTGTGCTGCATTCTTCACAGTTCAGTTTCCCTGGCAAAGTTAGCACCCATATCAAAGGGCTTGGTTTGGGATTTGGGTTTTTTGTCTGTTTGTTTAAACTCCTTACTAGAGAAACTACAGAATGGTTGAATACCTTCACTACTGAACTTGAGAGAATAGTTAAGCAGGCACAAGCATTGAGATTTAAAAAGACCATTTAAAACAAGGCATGTTCCAGATGGGGTTTAGCAGCAAGATCTAACAGACTTTGAAACACAGGCATTACCTCATCTAAATTACAATCATGCTCTTTACAAAGGACTTCAATAACTTTTGTATCAGTATCACTTTGCTTTGAAGTACGTGTACTCCTGTTCTGACCTCTTCTTGGAGTTCGAGCTGAACCATTAACAGTCACTGCAGTCACAGCAGACTCTGGAAAGATAGCACCATCACAAGGTTAGAGTCGTCTTAAGAAAGAAGAGATTTAAATTTTTATATGATTTTTCAGGCCCTCTTCTTAAATATTTCCCTTTTCATCTGGGTAAGAAACCTTCATTACAGAAAACTTATGCAAAAAGAAAATTAATTTTTAAATTCCCGTATCAGTATTTGGACATTTTGTTTTTAAAAAGCACAAAATGTAATAACACTGTTTGTAAGCAGCTTTGAATATGCATCTGGTTTGCAAAGCTAGGAAAGCCTTATCTTTTCACAGATTTTTTCTATTTTTACAGAAGTGTAAAACAAGGAGCTGAAAGAGAAACTTCACTATACGTGTCTGAGGGTTAATAAAGTCAATGCAGGACTTAAGTGCTGGTGGGAACCTGGAATATGGTTCTTCAGGGAATTCCTCCTTTCCTCAGATACCCGCAGGCAAACAAGTAGGAACAAACAAATTCACCTTGAAGAAGATACCAAAAAACCTCAGTGAGGTAATAATACTTCATTCTGTTAAGCTCAAAGCAGATGGCTTCAATATTGTCAGCTTGAAATATGTAAATTATATTAATAACATACATTAATATAATTAAATATTGTTGGTTTAAAACTGACACTCTAATCAGCATGCTGTTCTCATCTGTAACTTCATTTGTATTTGATAACTGTTCCGAGAAAATCTGACAATCTACAGTGCTGGGGTGGTTGCATCTTAATCCCCTCAGCCTTAGTCAGATCATAAAGCTTGACATCATTTAGCACAACGTGAAGCCTCTTGGTCACGAGGACTTGAACAATACATTGTCTTATTTGCTCAAAGAATGAAGCGCTGTTTGACAGTTTACACAGCACCTGCACATACCCCACAGCTTCAACTTAGAAATCTAATGCTTATGACAGCGATACCCATATTTGCAGTGGCAGTGTTTGTTTTGAAGATACAATGCACAGAACCAAACTGTGTCTAATAATGAGCTCCTAGTCTTCATAGTTTCACTAAAAAAAATAAATCAGTGGGAATACAGAGTTCAAAAACAGGTAGTTTCAATTCAGTGTTCTTTGAAAAAAATCTGCTTTGTAACATCTGAAATAAGCAGTAGCACATGCCTGTCCTAATATCAAGGACAAATTTAAATTCAAAATAGTACTGGAGGAGGGCAGCGATTTACTTGCCACATGCCCGTCCTTTCCCATCCTTTATTGGCATTAGAATAAAAGCAAGGTTGCTTGTTCTTACCTGCGACAAATAATTACTAGACCAGATAAATAACCTCTAAAACAAGGAATTTAAATAATATAGCAGTGAATACATCATCTATTCTATGACATTACAACCCAACTGGATATTTAGTTGTGAAATAAACAGAGCAACAGAGCAAACAGATTTAGGCTATAAATACTAGTATTGCATTCAAACCCAACAACGGATAAACTAATTAGTATCAAAAAATTGTTTTCTACATACTGTGGCTCCAAATGCTTCAGTATATGAATTCCATAGGTTGCAGAAGACAGTATTCAACAAAAATAGAATTCTGTCTTTGAAAGTTACCATAAATGCTTACTTTCTCTGCCTTTTTAGTGAGGTTTTCCAGGTTTTAGGTATAAAAACTGAATGTACAAGAAGTTACTGCTGAACAGAAGTTTCTATAACGAAGATATTATATTTTTACTTAAAATAGAGACATTTGCTCATAACAAAGGGGATGTAATAAAAGCAAAGCTATCTACATTTTACCTCTACCACTTTATATTGAGCTACCACTGCAATTAGCTTTTCTATCCACCGTAGATTTCTTTTAAATGTCTGTGTAGTCCAGTATCTTGTGCTTTTCTGTTGTCATCATACTGTTACATGTCAATGAAATAACAGTCATAGCACCACCTTTTCCTTTTCTAACTCAAAGCAAACCTAAACAGTAGTTCTTCGTCATCATCTACCCAGAACCTGAATTCTTTTACCAAAGTAAAACTGCTGTTTTAACAAGCCCCTGAACAACTTGTATGGGCAGAGGACATAGCAAATGGGTGGCAGCAATAGAAAGAAAAAAAAAAAAAAAAAAAAAATAGAATTGTATTAAACACACTGCCACATTCA